>VZRZ01004225.1:1004733-1159733 GCA_013398175.1 Climacteris rufus
TTTTAATGCAAGTTTAATTTCATGATTCTTCAGCCAGGAGAACAAAGTAAAATGTCATGTAATAGACTCTGGTTTTATATTTCTAGATCTTCTCATAAATGACTATGTAACCTTTCTAACTTCCATTTTTAATTAATTAGGTCCATATAGACAAACCCTTTTGGCCTTTGTAATAACATCTTGAGCTCAGGCATGCTGGAAGGGCAAATCATTTCATGTAATGCTTCAAAATGAATTCCTCTCCATCCATAGGCCTATAGGAATTGCTTCAAGGGGGAAAAAATATGATAAAATAAACAAAATAAAAAGTCTTACTGTCCCACAGAAAATTTGGTAATGATTTTAAACCAAGAGTAATGCCTCGGATTGGGAGCAGCAAATTTTATTTGACTAAAAATGTTTCTTCAAAATATACTGCTAGAAAACTGAATTATTTAACTTCTTAGGATTATTTTTTTAAACGTCTATCACATTTTTATGAGGAAAATTTGCAATGGGAAATTTTTCAAGAACGGAGTTTGTGTTGCACCATTCTTTGTTAACACAATAATTTGACATATTAATACAGTTACCCTTGAAACAAAGAGGTGCATATTTGGTGTTTCCTTTAAACAACATTCTATTGTTATATTGTTATTTTTGCACAATTAGCCAACAAAATTAATATTTATGTCTATTCCTTAGTTCAGAATGCAACCCATGCATTTCCATCAAAGGAAACGTTACTCATGTACCGGCAGAAACAGAAAGTGTTTCCAATGGAAGTTTCCTTTTGCATTTACTTCATTTCTAAATGGATGAGCAAACATTCTAAGGTGACAATGGCTGATATCTTAGTAATAGTCTCTTTAGTTTTCTGTCTTAGTCCAACAGCAACAGTCAGAAGGTTGGAAAAAGCTGAGCTTAAAAGTCACTGAACAGAAAATTAAGATAGAAGAAAATTATGATTCTAAGGCACATCTAAGTATCCTAATTAGCTTCTGCTGGAATACCTCACATTCATGCTATAATGGTACATAGAAACATGAATTGATTCCAGAGGGAAGTCTGGTACAGTCAATCAGTCTCTTCACTCATGAGGAGACAACTGCCCTGGTTGAATAAGCTTGTAGACCACTGGGAGCTCATATTCCTTCAGCTATAAAGCCCTTTTGGATGCATGTCCTTATCTCACAATGAAATCTTTAAAAGCTTTCTTCCCTGGCGAGACATACATAGAATATGGATTTCCTTTTGCACTGTAAACTCTGCCTAGAAAAACAGTACAGACAGCTCTAACTTTGGCACTATTGGGATGGAAGATAACAGAGAAAAAGGACAGCAGTGATGGGAAAACACAACCAGAAATGCATTCTGCCTCACAAAACCTCACCAGCTTCTATGTATTTGGAAAGGTAGTGTCTATCAACTGTCACTTCCAGGGAAAAGGTAACTAAAAATAACTTAAGGTGCCTGGAATGAAATTCAGAAAATGGCCAATAAAAATAAAGTTGGCCTATTTTGAAAAAAATAAACATGTAAAAAAATTGTGATAGCTGCTATTCCATTGTGAGGAGAATAAAGTGAACATTTATCTTATTTTCAAAGCATGCACTACAGCTTATTTCTATGAAATCAGCCTGCTTTGCATCATAGCACCAAACCAAAGTATATTAATACAAAAGCAGAAGAAAATGAAACGAAAGCAAAAGCAAAGCAGCTCATCCTGGCACATCCTCCAGGTATTGTGTTTGGAAAGATGCAACTTGGCACACAGCTCACACAAGCCTCTACATGCTCTGCCATTCAACCCCAGCTATCTGGGACCACATGTTTAAGTTCATGACCTAAAAGCAGCTCAGAAAGTTCAACAGGTAACAGAATCCAACCCCAGAAGAACTAGCCTGCCTGTGGCGAGAAGAACCACTTATAATGCTGCTTCAGAGAAGGCTAAACTACATGATTTTGCACAGAAGCTGATTAATTCAAATAGCAACAAGCTGTTAATTCAAAGGTTGGAATGGTGCTGTCTGTAGAGACCCTGATTGTTCGCTGATGGTGTTGGGAAGTATATGGAAATGGAGATCTGAAGAGTTCAAGGGACATGTGCTACATGCAAGAGTTTTAGTATCATAAAAAATATGAATGGAAAACTACAACAGAATGTGGTAATGTAAACACAACATTTAAACATCACATTAAACATAACAAAGGGAAATAAAGCAAGGACATTGGTCAGTGAAAGACCAATAATCTTTCCCAGCTTTATTTTTAAAAATATTCCAAACATTTCAATTATATCAAAACATTTGCAACAGACCTTACAAGTATGAAACAGTTGTTTAACAGAGAAAGTGCATTTAATTCTCCCTTTGAATGTTGGCTTGGATAGATTAACACATGTTCATCGTGGCTTCAATACAGTAGTTCAGTTGTTTTATGTTATATTCTTTAAAAAGTTGTAGAAGGGTTTTTCCATTACTGGTTTTATGGTTTTGTTTTTCTTATTTTAATAAGTGCTTGAGCTGTGCACTATCAAAGGCACAGGAAGAAAAGATGCTATATCACCACTTTAGCATTTCACATTTATATTTAGGATTTCATCACACATATTTGTGTTAGCCTTTCAGGAAATTTTTGAATACAACTCAGACTGTTCTAGTTCAAGGACTATTATTCATGTTTCCTTGTTTAAAACTTACAATTTTATTCTGATTAGGTCTCTACTGGCTTCTGTTAAACTGCCATGATTCCAAGCATTCAAAAATTTTTACATTTGAAACATTATTAAGAAATAACCAGTTAAAATAATGATGAGACAACCATTGCCCTAAAAATGTGGGACATTTCCCAATTTCTATCATTTCCAGATGATATACTAAAGTGTAGTTTTCCTCCTCACTGTCACGCCTACAAGAGTTGAAAACATGAACAATCAGCTGATACAAATCAGATTTCTGCTTTTGTCAAGATAATAGGTAAAGACTTCAAAACAAATTCCCACTATTAGCTTCACCTGCTTGGATTTTCACACAGAAATATTTAAGCATGTTCTTCTAGGAGTATCTTTTAAGAGAGTTTCCCTGTGGTTTTTCAGCAGGAATAGAAGATAAAGAACAGAGCCCTCAAACCATGTAGTTTTTAAATTTGAAAAGTGTACAAGAACAAGCATGCCAAATAAAATTATAATATGACCATGAAAGAAATAAAAATAAAAATCTGTCTAAGTCTGAAACTGTAAAAAATCCAAATTGAGTCTACAGGCTCCAGTTATGACTTAATTATTAGAGCCATGCTAAGTTTTTAACTCAAAATTGGCCAGTAGTCTCCACTCACAGTTTTAAAAAATACTTTTCTCTACCTCTTGCACTTTTTAAGACCATCTCTTAGGTATTAAACATTTCAAAATATCTTGAATTGATGCTTAGCTAGGCCTATTACAAACAATTGAAATTGCTGTCCACAGCGTTGTTTTTTTTTTTTTAGTAACTTAAGTGCCACCCTTGGTTTACAGGGAAATGGTCAAGTGAAATAGCTTTACCAATGGCAGATTTGCAAAAATAATTGAATGGCTTTCTTTGGCAGCTTATTTTGTACACAGAGAAATTTTGGCAGATAAGGGGGGCGTTGAATTTTTCTTGCATCTCAGGTAAAGCGTAATAAAAACATATGACGTACTCTTAGATAATACTGAATTCCCCTCTCTTCCAGTGCCAAATTACTCCAGTTACTGGTACTTCTCATCATGCAAGACAATGATAAACTCAGGCTGAATGAAATTGTCATGTCATTGTGACAGGAGAGTGGACAGGTGTGCTCTATGCATATGTGTACAGCAGAATTACAGGAGATTAAAAAGGAAAACATTTGAGAAATGCAGTCTGTATATTTCCTTTGCTGACATAAATATTCTCCTAAATATGCTGTAGCTTCTGCTTTGAAAACAGATATGGTCAATATAGCTGTAAAAATAAAATGTATGTTTGTACCAGAAGCACTATAAGGTATGTTATTGTAATAATGCTCTTTTTGCTTCAGGGTAGGAACTACAGAAATAAACACACACAGACAACACCCCCTCACACAGACACACCAGATCAAAACACCAAAAAAAAAGTAAACGTTCAGTGCAGTAGGACTGAGCGCACATATTGGTTATTTAGAGTGAAATGTTACTGCATAGCTGCATCTCATTCCCAAATAAAGATTGCTAGAATTGAAATGGAAAACAAAATAAGATTTTTTTAATGTAACACCTTACTCTTAAGATACCATGGGAAAAAAAAAAAAACCTCATAAACAAGTTTTTTTTCAAAACAAAATTAAGAATATAGTTTCTAAAAAGTCACCATGTTTTGACAGTCTGTGGTACCAGTTCACGTACAATTGATTACAAGAGAAAACTGTGAGTTCAGTAGCGATTTGATCTGAATAGTTAGGCTGAATGCAGACAAGCACTGAGCAAAAACTATGTCCACTAACACCCAAATTCAGAGTGAAATGAGAGGCATTTCCTGGAAATTACTCCAGCCTAGGTTCTGAACATAGCATTTGGCCTCTGAGTACCAGACTCATAGGAACCAGTGCTCAAAGATCAACAGCAAGGCAGACCATGGGCCCTGGCCAATGAGCACTTCCAAGTACTTGCTAAGGCATCCTGCTGTTCTGGTCTTCTTTTATTCAGGAGGCACATACACATTGAATTAAGCCTCTGATAAATTCTACTATTTCTGCTTTTGTACATAGTGTTAGTTTTACTTCCAAATAATCTCTCTCCTATTGAAGCAGAGACAACTCTTTCTCTATAATAATCTATTACTCTGCTTTGGTGGAAGTTGTGCTGGTTTTGGCAGGGGTAGAGTTAACTTTCTTCACAGTGGCTGGTATAGGGCTGTGTTTGGGATTTGTGCTGTACATAGTGTTTCTAGTGTAGAGAAGTTTTTGTTATTTCTAAGCTTACACAGAACAAAGGCCTTTTCTGCTTTTCATACTGCCACACAAACATGGAATTTGAAGGTCTGTGGGAGACTGGGAGGAGACACAGGCAGGACAGGTGACCCAAACTGACCAAAGGGATTTTCCACACCATGCTCAGTATTTACATCTGGGAGGAAGGAAGAAGGGAGAGGGGGGCATTTGGAATGATGGTGTTTGTCTTCCCAAGTTACCATTATGCATGATGGGGCTCTGCTCTCCTGGAGGTGGCTGAACACTTGCCTGCCATGGGAAGCACTGAATTAATTCCTTATTTTGCTTTGCTTGTGTGTATGGCTTTTGCTTTCCTGGTAAAGCAAAGCATCTTTATCTCAATCCATTAGTTTTTGAGCTTTTAGCCTTCTGATACCCTCCCTGGTCCCACTGGTGGCAGAGTGAGTGAGCAGCTGTGTGAACTTGGCTACTCTCTGGGGTTAAGCCGTGACAGAAGATTAGCCCCAGTGTAATCAGCATCCCTTGCATTAACCCTCATGAAATGCAGCATCTGGAATCCACCAGCCAGACCTAGCTCCTGAATTTCTAGGAGGGCATCAGCCTCTGCTGACCCCCAACTCTGGGGAAGTGGGGCTGTGGGAGAGTAGGGGTGGGAGAGAAATTGACATTGTTCCAGAGGATGAGCCTTTGAAGGACCCTAGTGCTACAGCTGGGAGTGCAGTCTGGTCTCCATGAGGCCTTAAAGGACAGCCCTCAGTGTCCTGTACACCTCTAGAAGACAGGAGGAAGCCTCTTTTGTAATGTCTAATGGGTCTTCTGTCATCTTGCTTTCAAGTGAAATGTCCAGCAGTAGTTTTGGTTTTGGTATTAAAAACAGGCATTCCCATCTACCCACTCTGCTATACAGTTTAGCTAGACAATATTGCCAGATTCAAATAAAGAGATGGAGAATTACAGTAGAAAGCGGAGTCCTTTACAGCCAGCACTGCTTAGAATGATTATAAGAGTAATATGAGGCAGAGTGGAACTCTGATTAATCTAGCTAGAAATCCTAATCATGATTTTTCTGGAAAATAATTTTATGAGTTCCTTAGCATCTGTGTTCCACATAAGTTAAAAGTGAAAAGGAACATTTCTACTTAGACCTTCTAGGGTTAGGGCTAACTCTTTGAGTATCATTTGGAATATTTCAAAGCAGACCCTTTAGGCAGTTTTACAAACTAGTATATCCAAGCTGCTTTTATGAAATACAATTCAGCTTGTGTTCATACTTGCATTGTCTTTATTCAAAAAAATACTTATCCTGCAAGTATAGCAGCATTTCTTAAGCTCCAATGATAGACCTGAAAGCATTCATACTCCTGACCTGCTACAGGCTAACGCACTAGCAGACTAGTTAGAAGACAATTAGTCCAATTTCACATTTCCTAGCAGCCGAAAAATTTCATGTTATTTTAGTCACAGTGGATGGATGCCAAGTTCACTGGAAACAACCCTGCTGATTTGCCCAGTCCATTTTAATACTTTAGAAATACTGTTGAAACATGGCTGTCCTAATTACACAGGGATCAGTGCACAGTGTCCCTCTCACCCAGGATTCTCCCAGAAGGGCTGCAATCACCTGCATTCCCCTTAATTTCACCATGCAATTCCAACTAATTTCATCCTAGTACAGTGCTGTCAGACAACTCCCATGTCTCTGCGGTTTTAATCGATTAGCTCAATGTCTCTATAATGCATCACCAGCTGCCAGGCACAGAACTGGACGCTTTGCAAGCATTTCAACTAAAAGACAGTTTAATTACTATAGCAGCATCTCAAAGGCATAGGCATAAGGACTTGCAAAGGAATTATTAAAATATTTGGTGCCAACAAACCACTTTATAACTGAGTGAACAATGACAATCAAAAGGTAGGAAATAAGGAGAAAGTCACATTTTAAATAGTCCATTTTAATGGACTCTAATGTATTCAGGCAAATGGACTGTCTTAAGTATTACTGTTTACACAATGCAATTGTGCTTTACGATAATTGTTTTGCTGCAATACAGACATGTAAAAATTGACATTGCTCTCAGTAAATTACAAGACAAGAAAGATACCTTCAATTAGAAAATAGTTGAAGTAAGCAAATTAGACAATAAATAGACTGCCTTAAATTAATGAATTACTAAACCAGATTGTAAACTTTGGTTCATTCCTTGAATGACTTTCGTGCATTGCTGATCACATGAGTGCAATGAAAAGGTCTTGTGGTGTCTGTCTGAAGTGAACACGTGCATTGGGAAAATTAGACATTTAAATAGCAGCACTTTCAACAGAAGCAAAAGCAAGGTTGGAGATCAGTTAATGAAAAAAATTATGACAGGAATTTAGACAAATCTTTTCCTCCTCCTCTGTGCTACAGGATAGTCAAAAATACTAGGAAAACCTTATTTCTGCCTCACAGACAGCAATAAGGATATCAAACTATACAACAGTCCTCAAACTATACAACTGTCCCCAACAGTCAGATCCAGAAGCTCTCTCACAAAACACACAGAAAACTATGCTTCACCAAGACGCAAAGGGTTTGACTGCAAGACCATAGTAGTATAACTGGATTTAAACCCTTTTCAGCTCAGTTAAATGGTCAGTCATTTGCTAAAAGCTCTCCTTCAACATAATGCTTACAGTAACCTCAGCCTGGCTGTATCCTAAAACTGACTATTGATGGGATGGCAGGTGCTGGGAAAGAGTTCAAGGTCACATGCTCCACTCAAGTGGGAGATGTCTATATTTGATCTTGGTGACCTCTTCCAGAGTCTGAAAGGATGGCATTGACAGAAGCTGCATAAAGACTTGCCCATTCTTCTTTACTACAAGGAGGGTCACTATGATTTATCAGCCTTGTGATGGGAAGAAAAGAAAGGGATGGACTAAAGAAAACCTACTGCACTCAAAGTTCTCAGAATCTCAGGGCAACACTGCTGGTAAATGGGAAATAATATTAGAAAGTATTCAGGCCTCACACAGTGCCAATGCAGTACATGGAAGCATGTGAGACTAGATATCATCACATTTCTTAGCTGGTTAATTTACATAATTTAAAACATGCTGTTTCATTTGATTAATGGTTTTGGTGGAATCTCAACCATTTGATCTTGCTTGGTGCTATAAAACAAATCTGAGTCACAGGAGCATATGAAAACTGGGGTACTTCATTTTAAAAGCAGAAAAATCTATTAAACCTTTCCACTGCTTAACTCGCATACTTGCATTGTAACATACTGTCTCATAGCAAGTTCCTGCAGAACTGCAGAAATCCCTATTCTATCATTTACCCTTCTGCATCCTGTGGCATTCTGTGCTTAAGTGAAACTCACAGACGCCTCAGTTTTCATGTCTCTTCTGCAAATAGGAGTATGCAAGCCTGTTTGGCAACTAAAGCATTCACTCAGTAATCAGCACAGCACAAGGCACACATATAAAGTAAATAGTAAGTTAAATGATAGTTTTTTGAATTCATATGAGTATCATCAGTTTAGAATTAATGTATTAACCAATTATGACTTTTTTCCTAATCTGGACAAGAAATAAGCCTTTCCTTACATTTAGAGTAAGTATGTTTCAGATTTTTTTTACCTTAAAAATGTTAGCAATCAGTACACAGGGTACAATACTAGCTTCCATCTTTAAGGCATTTAAAGGAATGTACATTGTCAAGCCTGCAATCCATTTACAATATATATTTTAAAAGTAAAGCCAAATAAATTATTTGTCCTATGAATTGTTGTTTACTTCACACAGGTAATAAAGCTAAGGTGCACAGAAGATTTTCCAATTCAACCAGGAAGTGATAAACAACATGCAGGAACTAGTGCAAAATACCTTAAAAAAACCCCATAATGTATTGGGTCTCCATAGCCAAGTTTTGGCAGTGGGGGGGAAACTACAGGAGTGACTTCTGTAAGAAGCTCCTAGAAACATTCCCTGTGTCTGACGATGCCAATGCCAAGCAGCTCCAGGCAGACCTGCCACTAGCCAAGGCCAAGTCCTTCAGTGACAGTGTTAGCACCCCTGGGATAACAGAGCTAAGAAGGGGAAAGAAGCTCTAAAAGAGAAGCAAATTGCAGCCAGATAAGAGGGATGAGAGGAACAACTCTACAGACATCTAGAGTCGCTGAAGAAGGAAGGGGAGGATGTGCTCCAGCCACTGGAACTGAGCTTCCCCTGAAGATTGTGGTGAAGATCATGGTGAGACAGGATGTTACCCCTGCAGCCACAGAAGTTCATGATGGAACATATATCCATCTGCAGCTCCTGGAGGACTGTACATCAGAGCAGGTGGATGTACCGAAAGGAAGCTGTGACCCATAGAAAGCCCGTGCTGGAACAAGCTCTGGGCAGGACTAGTGGCCCCATGGAGAGAGGAGCCAATGCTGAAGCAGGTTTCCTGGGGGACCCACACTGGAGCAGGCTGTTCCTGAAGGGCTGAACCACGTGGAAGGGACCCACACTGGGACAGTTTGTGGAGAACTGCAGCCCATGGGAGGGATCACCCACTGGAGAAGTTCATGGAAGACTGTCTCCCATGGGAGCGATCCAACGATGGAGCAAGGAAAAAGTGTGAAGAGTCCTCCCCTTGACGAAGGAATGGCAGAGACAACGTGATAAACTGAAGCCCTCCAATCCCCATTCCCCTACATCACTGAGGGGGAGAAGGTAGATAACTGGGAAATCAAGTCCTGCAAGGAGGAAGGGGGTGGGAAAGTGTCTTTAAAATTTGGTTTTATTTCTCATTGTCCTAATCTGATCTAATTGGTAATTAATTGATTATTTCCCCAAGTTGAGCCTGTTCTGCTGGTGACAGTAATTGGTGAGTCGTCTCTCCCAGTCCTTATCTTGATCCATGACCCTTTCCTTATGTTTTCTCTCTCCATGTCCAGCTGTGGATTGGAGTTGGCAGAGTGGGTTTGGTGAGTACCTGACATCCAGCCAAGATCAAACTACCATACATGGTAACACTATCCAAAATAAATATCTACTTTAAAATCACAGTTGCTTTGACTCCTGTTCTTCATCAGCACATTACTGGTCGGGTTTTTAACAAATGGGTTATTCATATTTTTTTTTTTGTATTTACATACCATCTGCAAGGGCAAGTGCATCAGCACAGGGGAATGAGTTGGTTTGTTCATTCACTGGTTTAAAAGCTTTCATTGAGAAACAAAAGTGATCACATTTATTTCAAACTCAGGGATGCAGTAGGACTCATCAAAGATGTTATCTTACCAGTATACCCCTACTAATATACAACTATTATTTAATATGTGGTTAGGGGAAGGGTTAATGTGACTCTTGCTACATTGACTTATTTGCTTAAAAAGTGGTATCTAATTTCCTTGTCCATTGTGGGAAGCACCAGAGGAAGCTTGGGGTTTGGTGTTTCAGATGTTTTTCAGAACAATATGATACATAAACAGCAGCGTACCCTTGTTATTTTTTTTATGTTGCTTTGTAATGAGTTGAGAACCATTTCTTATTCATAATGTCTGCAAACAAATTTAGCCATTTCACCCTGGAGAATTATCCATTGGATTTTCCAATGTCTGATTAACAAGTGTCTAGAGACCATTTTTCCCAGGGCTATCAATCTTTTGCTCTACCTTCTTTAACTTTTGTCCAAGGCAAATTTAATGACAGCAGATCTCTTCCCAGGAAGTTCTTATTTTTTGGGAGCACAGTATACTGCAAAATGATTTAACTTTTTAGCAATTGAGCTTGTACATTCACTCTATAAAAATTTTCAAGAATCTAATGGAAGAGAATGCAACCAAAAAAAAGATATCTAACATATAAACCTGAACTGGATCACCTATTTCTCATGTGAAAATCTGTCCCTAGATGCTGTGACTGCACACATGCACACTCCTTAAATATGAATTCTAGCTCAGATTCATTTAATACTGATTTGACTTCAGAAGAAAGAAAAAGTATTTAATTCATTATCACCCATCCCTGAATTAGATATATGAATGTGAAAATCTCTGTTACTAATTTTAATTGCACAATTCCCTCTCCACAGGAGACTGTTAAATTGGTTTGGTGAAATAGTAGTGAATCACATCAAAGTAGTGGGATGCATTTTATAATATATCTAAATAACTATCCCATTTTCCCAGCATGTTGCTGTGTATTTTAAGTATTAATATTATGACTCCAGTTTAGAAGAATGTAGCTTTATTTTATTCAGATAAATTTTCTTAGTACTGTATGTTAGCACTGTTAAAAATCAGGCTAAATTCTAAGTGGCTATCAAGTAATAAAGGCGAAACATTTACTGCAGAAGCCAACATGAAAATGTGTTTGTCTAGTCATAAAACACTCATGAAAGGAGCTTGCAGATGCATCATTTTGATACAATAATGGTCTTTCCAATCTAACCCCACTTTTTTTTCCTCCTTCAGCTGTAATGTTTATTACCTGAGCCTAGAATGGGTTTGCTTGTTTGCTTGTTATGTTTTGTTGCAACTCTATCAGGTTAGACACAAATATTTCTCAAAGATTTGTAGCATTATTACTTCCACATATCACCAACTCTCACCCAGGAGTGCAACACAGTGTCAGACATCAACACTACCTTTGGCATTGGTTTTATAAGAACGCAAAAGTCTAGATATCTGAAGAGCTTGATAAATGTTCAAAGAACAAACTTTGAAGAAATAGCCATCATACTGCAAGAAGAGGTGTTTAGAAACCAGATTTTTAAAACATGTCTATATTAAGCATACAGCCAAGTATTTCTATGCTTAAAGATATTGAGTGTCTGTATAAAGAAAGAACCTCCCACTATAAAGAGTCTCAGTAGTAACTCACTAATTTGAAGGATCAAGCAAGACAATCATAGAATGCCGCGATTCTGGCAGAAGCTTTCGGCCCTGCCACGGCACATCTTCTCTTTGTGAGTTCTTTGAACAGACACCTGAGATAAGACACAGTAGAAATACTTCAGAGTTTCTTCGGTCTCAAAATGTTTATTAAGTGTTATCTATAACTTGGCAGCACAGAAAAGTGCTTTGTCATTAATAACAAGGGTCAAAATGGGGCCGAGCACTTCTCGTCCAGCTTATTTATACACCAGATTGTCCAATTAGGGAGATGTTGCGTAGGATATTTTCAATAAAAACCCAATAATCAGTTTTTCTTATCCCGCATTGCGGAACTTTAGAACCAATGGCAGAAAACATAAGTTTTGGAGAAGAAAGGGGAAGTAGTGAAGGTAAAAAAGGAAGCTATAAAACAACACCTAAACCCTCTGTTTTGGACACTATTTTTACAATATTTCATAAACCAAAATGTCTACACTTCTACCTAATTCACCTAGTGACATAAGCTTAACCATACAGCATTAATTTCAAAGTTATCACACTACAGGGGAAGTATTTTCCAGGGTTTAAGATCAAATGAGGTGTATTTCTGGGGATCAAAACTTGTTAAAGTAGAAACAGTGAAATTCTCAGAATTCAGGGTTCCAACAACAGAATGACTTGTGTTGGAAGGGACCCTGAAGATCATCTAGTTCCAAATCCTCCCCATGAACAGGGATGCCATCCATTGCCCTGGACCTCATCCAATCTGACCATGAACATTTCCAGGGATGGGGCATCCATGTCTTCTCTGGACAACCTGTTCCAGTGCCTCACCACCCTCATAGTAAAGATTTCTTCCTAACATCTGATCTAAATCTCTCATCTTTAAGTTTCAAGTTTAAAACTCTCCTCCTTGTTCTTTCACTATCTACCCATACAAAAAGTCCCTTCCCCTCCCTTTTATATGCTCCCTTTAAGTTCTGAAAGGCTGCAGTGAGGTCTCCCTGGAGTCTTCTCTTCTCTAAGCTGAACAATCTCAGCTCCCTCAGCCTGTCTTTGTAGCAGAGGTGCTCCAGTCCTCTGATCATCTTTGTGTCCCTCCTCTGGACCTGCTCTAACAGGTCCACATCTTTCTTGTGCTGGGACCCCCAGGCCTGGCTGCAGTATCTGAGCTGAGGTCTCATGAGGTCAGAGTAGTGGGGGAGAATCACCTCCCTTGGTGTGCTGACCAGAATATAGAGATTTCAGTTCTGCAAGAAGTACTATTAGATTGATAACTTACAGACAAATTTTAGATTGAGTTTGGCATCAAGATTCACTATCTTGGTCTAGAATTTCAATCTTGATGCAAAATTTGCTTTTAAATTTGAGACCATTTTGTGTGAAATACTGAAATATTCAGTGTTTAAGGTGAGAAGCTATATTGTATCTTGATGTCTACACAAATAGAAAAACATGTATTTCCCTATAAAACTTTGGGCAGAGGAATAAGGTAATGCAAAATTGAACACAGGAGAAGAAAGAAGATATTGTCGGACAAAACAAGAATTCCACTCTTTAACATGTATACTGATATCAATCCTTCACCATCACTTATTGCCTAAGTTACTCTCCATGGTTTGGCCATCAAAGCTGACAGGTATTGTTTCACGTATTGTCAATGTCTTAATCACTAGGCAACATGCCTATTGTGAACAGCTTACCTTTACATAAAGCATACCACAGATTGATATGGTAAATCTGAAGGGACACAATGATAACAAAATTCTTATTTAACAGGAACTTTCTGGAACAGTCCATCAGTACATTTCATTCATTTTCATTCACTGTCGTATGTGGCTATGAATACATACTCCAGCAGGTTCTAGAGAAACCCCAGCTCTATTAAACCACATAACCACAAGAAAGAATCTTCTTCCAGAAAGTCTGTTCCCTTTTAAGCAAAATAAATGCAATAAAAACTGAGGAAAGAACACCAAGTTATAAAAGAGAGCATGCAGTAAGATGATTCCAGTAAAGCAAAAGTTATGAATACATCAAGTGTTTGTCAAGCTGCTATGCAGATCTGGTTTTCTGCCAGTTTTCAAAAAACCCAGATAATCATTGGTAGCACCTGGGTTTCCTCTTCTGGCTTTCATCATCCATGTTGTAAGAAACAGTCTCTCTCTGCTTATGGTGAACAGACTCCTTTACCCAAGTGCTCAGGCAGCTGAGGACAGGAGTTGCAGACAAATGGAGCAGGAGACTGAAGAAGGGGGATTAAGGACGGGACCAGAATGCATAGTAGAGCTAAGAATGCATGTGGTCTAAGTACAATGTCTCAGAGTTCCATACTGCTATGGAAAATTAGTACTTATGCTGACTCAGCATCTGTTCAGTATAGACATGATTCCAGGTGAAGGTGTTGAACAGAAAGCTGAGGAGAGTGAAAAGAGTGTGACCTGACTGGAGCAGAATGGAACCTGAAGAAGCAGCAAAGGCAGAAAAAAATTATTTTAATGATTTAAATTACTGTATTACCTAATTTTTCTTAAATACTACATGGAGTTATGTGGAATTTGACAGCTGGCTTCCAATTATATACATGGTACAAAAATTAAATACCTGATTAAAAATGGGGTGGCCTGTGCAAAATACAATTCATACATATATGCCTTGACCACACACACAAAACATTATATGCTTAAATAGCCTTAATGAGCTTTAAAACAGGAAAACTGCTCCTTGACTTTGTGAGTTAAAGTCATTGGAAATCGAAGGATTCCTGAAAAATTAGATTTGATTAAATGCATAATTTTCTTCAATTCTTGCTAAAAATCACCTATGTGTGGTTCAACACTTATTGTTTTCTTTGAGAGCCATTCTGTAGGGGAAGAGGTGATTTCTGCGATTCCTGGACCCACAATGTGTGAAAAAGCAAGTCAGAATCATATTGTGTCAAAGCAATGGTGAAAATGTCCATTCTATTACCCTTCATTAGCCATCCTTGATGAAGCTTCCGATTTTTTTTTTAATTATTTAAATGCTTAGGGACAAGACTATATAGGACTAAGTGCTGCCACTGCATAAACATATTAGACAAAATTTAAGAGGAGATAGGTACCTGAAGTGAATGCATACTTCTTCAAAATTATTTCTTAATACTCTAGTAACCTGCCTTCTCAATATCATCAACATTTTAAAGCTTGTAAGAGAATAGGTTTATAGAATTTAAACACTACTATATTCCCAATTTAGAACTTGAAGACAATGTTTTAAGACAGAATTTTAACAAGACACATGGGCTCAATTCCATGATTTAACTATTAAATGTTCCCTCACTTAAAATTCTATAAATAAGCTGGAGTACATGGAAATATGAGAGACTGGAAGAAAAAGAGTGTTAATTATACTAATGGTACTCTTGCAAGTGCAAAAACAGATGGCAGAATGAACAACAATGGATTATTTTTTTAATCAAGCAATTTTGAATAAATATTTTTGTTCAAAAGCAGTAAGCAACTACAGTATTGCTAGAAAGTGGTAAAAAACACCACCTATGGTTTCATCAGTAACCTTGCTTCTGATCTTCCTAGTGGATATTCCTGAAACAGATTTGGGGATAATTTTGGGGATAAAAGCAGGCTTATCCCAGTGCTGCTCTTAAGCAAAATATGTGCAATGTGAATTTGGCATTCATGACAGAATATACATGTTACTTTTAGCATATATCTAATGGGTATAAGCAACTGAGAATGTACAAAAACCAAAAGTTGATGCAGGAGATAAAAAATTCTGTGATTGCATATGTCTAACACTTAAGCCAGCATTCCACACAATTAATTAAATGACCATGTTGAACTTTAGAAACACGGTAGGTAATCTCTGTTTTGACCTGCTGCTACATTATAAAAAGCTAATAAAAACTTTTATCCTCTCACATACACTTTTGTAATGATTAGTCTTAATTAACAGCTTTAAATTGTTGAATATTGCAGGTGATAAACTAAGGACATCTAAATAAGTTAAAGTGCACAGCCTGTTTTTCAGAAACCTTCAAGGTCAGAAAATAAGATCCTTAGGTTGTAGCTATTATATTTCTTTCATTTTGATAAAAATATAAAGAGAAACAGTTGTATTTCTTTATCCTCACTACAAGTACTACACTTCAAGTATTGCATTTAAGCAAATTTTGGCATTTCATATGCACACAAAATTATGAATGTCAACTACATAGGTAAACTATATGTATATAGCAGTGTTTCATGTTCACATACATGCAACAAATGCACATTAAGATACTGTTTTCTTTTTTAAAAAATCTCCCAAAGTGCATGCATTGACAGATCCAAAAAAGTTCTGGTATGCCTGTCTAATTTTCCCACCATATCAGCTAGTCCAATACAGGATATTAATTGCAAACCTTGCCTTGCCTGCATTTATGCAGATATTGCTCTACAAAGAAGGAAAACAAATCATCCAGATGGCACCCACACTCCTGTTTTACTACTGGATGGTGTTGTTTTATTTAGATGTGCAGGTGAGTACACTGTCCAAGCTGTCAACTGCTTTTCTACAAGCAATCATTTTACAAGTGCAGTTCATTTTACAACTGTGAATTCAAACCATGATGAAGGCCAAGTGGCCATCACCTAGACTATTTACCCTCTTACAAGTGAAATTAGAAAGGATTTCACACGTCATTCATGAAGAAAACGAAAATAAATTTCAGCAAAATGCTCTTTTCTAATGCCACAATATTTGTAGATAATTACTGATGCAAATCTTGAAAGAAATAATTGTAATGAAATACAGCTATCATTTTTGTCTTTAAATTAATTTTCAAAGGATTTAATCTTTTATACTTAAAAACTAAATAGATTATATACCCTGGTTATTTGGGGAGAGTATAAGGCAAGTCTAGATTATGAGCTTTTTACTCTATTTACTTGGCAGGAAATGAAGTGTCAGAAAAAGCACCATTTCTAAGGTGCAAAGTTAGCTAAATGTTTTGAAGTTAAATATTAACTGCATATTCTTTAATATCAAAAATTAATATCAATCAATGACAAGTCTATGAGAATATTTCATTAATAACTAAAGTGGCCCAGTTCTCTAAAGTTTTCAGCTTTACTACATAACCTTTACATGTCTAAAAGCCATCTCAGAATGATGAGGAAAGGACAATAGGACTATGTAGGAACGCCTAATAGTCAGCAACTTTTTCACATCACTGCAAGGATGAAAGTACTGAACAGGCCCAGCACACACTATCTCTGATATTTGTCATCCAGAGCTTTCAGGTAGCTTTAAGAGAGGGTCTGCAGTCAAACTGCATGAAGGCTGCAAGTGTACTAGGACTAACTAGAATTTACTTTTAAAATTTTGTCTTCCTATTAGATTAAAGCAACGTGATAAAAGAAGCTTTTATGTCTATTAATTGTATCACATATTTGTATATTTAATAATTTTTATTATTAAATAAAGTGTTATTATTCATTAAATATGTAACCTTAGATTTTGATTGAAATCACTTAAGTTGTGTATCCAGAAAATCCCAAGGGAATCAGGTGAAAATATGACCTTTCCGATAATAACAAGCAACTCCATCAATCAGCTTTATCATTTACTGCACTTCAATCCATCTGCATGTGTAATGAATCAGAAGAAAATAAGAAAATGAGTGCAACTAAATGATGTCTTAGTTATATCTTTAATTTCTATTGAACTCAAGTTCAGACATGTAGAGACATACTGTACATGTTACTGATCCAGAAGTGATCTAGCTCTTATCTTTGAGTTGTCTCAACCTAAAAGAGAGTTTGAAGCAAGTAGGGAGAGTATATCAACAGAATCTTCCCTAGCAATATATAGCTATTAATTTGAACCCTACAGGAAACTTAGCAATTATTTTTAGTGTCAGACATTCTGAAATGTTGTTATCACTGCCAAATTTAAGTACTAAAACTTCTTACTGTCAGGCACCTCTCTACCAAAGAATCAGTGTATTAAGCAAAAAGGGAAATTTAAAAACTAAGCCATTGTGGTTTGCATAGCACATATATAACTACCTGTCTGGTGAGAAAATGGGAGTAGTGAAATACTAAATATTCCTCACTGTAAGTTTGTTATTAGGTGATTATTCTGTTCACTCTTTAAATACTTCTGAAAGGGAACTATTTCTATCATGTGCTATAACATTATTCATCAGCTGTGCAACAATCTACATAGGAAAGAAGAAGGAAGAAACATTCAAAGCAGCATACACTTCCTTAGCAATATTTTCCAGCAAGTTCATTAATTGCTTTAGACCATGAGTCTTACTGGATATAAACACCAGCTTTCACCTTCAGGACCACACCGCAGGTTCGTCCTCAGGTCCAATGTGAAATGCATTTCACTGTCTGAATTCTGTCCTCTGGGAATTATTAAACAACCTTACAAACCCACTGCAAATAACATTTCAGTTTAGCATGATTGGTAGGTCACTTAGTAGAGGCCCTGTACTGCTTTTTAAAACTATATTACTTTTGACACCCAGAAAGGACAGTTTTCATAGGTCAAGCTTCAGATCACTGGTGGCAAGCCTAAAAGCCTATATCAAAGTTATCTGCACTATACCTACCTGTAAGTAATAAAGAAGAGTTCAGCCTCTAATGCCATAGTGAAAAAGGGAACAAGGATATTGGTTTAAATCAATATTTGCTTGGCCTGTTTTCCCAACTTTTATACTTTACAAGCAAATATCGACTTACATCTCAAGATTGACCCAAACCAATGTGACCTCCCTCCCTCCCCATACTCTTTTACAACTCTCCATCAGTCTCTCCTTATTGCTAACACTTCTTTGATGTATTTTTCTACTTTCCTTTTCCAATCCCTTGACTTGCCACACTGACCCTATCTCTTCCTGTGTACTTACTACTTTCCTTACTCTGTTCTCCCTCTGCAAGGTTCCCATACTCAATTATGTCCCTTCCCACTATTTTACAAACAATTTATGATCTTCCCATTCTAGATCCAACATAGCATACTTCAATCCCACTTTGTTCTCACCATCTCACAAGGTGCTACAGTATTATACTGAAGTTCTAGCGCTTTGGGCCTTTAATCCCAATTTCTCCGGACATCTGTGTCTGTGCTCGCCAATGACCTCCTCACACAATTAAAGTGCATCTCTTTATTAGTGTCATGGGCCTCCACACCCATGTAGATCATAAAACTTGATGTGCCAAAGCCTTCTTACTCTCATATGTGGCTGCTTTGGCAATGGTACAGTCAACAGCATATTCTCAAGAGCTTGTGGGTAGCATTGTACGCTTGCAGTGGCTGAGCAATCCTTGCTGTCTTTGAAGATATTATCAGTCTAGAAAATGGCCACTGAACCAGTGTCCTTAGAAATTAGCAGCACAAGCTCTAACAGTATTTGATTTTAAAAAAAGATAAGAAAAACGGATCAGATTAATGAAGACTGAACACACACAAGACAGAAGGGATGATTCAGCTGCTGTTATTAAGTTGTCTTTAGATATATTTTTCTTTTAATTGTGACCAAGGGGCAAGATTAATCAGTTTCCTAGCCAATCAAGGGTTGCAGACAGCAATTAGGCCTCTGATAATCATCTTCAAATATGCAAATGCCAGAAGTTTGCAGTACAGACACTTGTGAAAGAATAACTTCATAGCTCTGAAATGCTGGAGAATGGGCTGGAAATAACCAAACCAATGTTTATATGTAAGGATTCAGGTATGACTTTAGTAAGGTAATGAGCTTCTTCATGGGGTAAATCAAGAATTGCTAGTATTTATGGTCTATTAGCAGTAAATAAACTAAGCACATCATAACAATATTAAACCTAAGAACCACTGTCATCAACCTTTTGCCTCTCAAACAAAATGTAAAGTTGAGAAGAGAAAATGCATTCTTTTAACTAACTGCTGCCCTTACCAAACATTACACTGTTTTCACATTGTATCTTAAATAATAATCAACAAAATGACAATATTTACTAGGTAAATAATGGTTTTTAAAAAGAATTTTCCATGTAACTCTTCATTCAAAATGAAAAAAAAGCAATACCCAAAAGAAACAAAACAGAGATTCTTTTGAGCAGATTACTGGTAAATCAGGCAGGTGTAGGGGAGACATTAACTGTATAATCAATAATTATGTAAATCTTAATTTACAATACCTTTTACTTAAAATTTGGCAAATCCCATCAAAACTCTCTGTTCTTTTGATAATCTTTTTAAAAAGCGAATGGGATTTTTTTTTTTTTGCATTAAGAGTTTCATGGGAAATTAGTGGGAAGCCTTGGTCACATGGTCTGCTTTTATTAGGAAATCAAAGGGTTTCTTTCTTAAAAATAATGATTTTTCAAACTTGAATCATTATGTGCAAGGAGTACTTCTGCTTTTCCACTTTGATTAGGTAGATGCATTTAATCAGTTGGAAAAATATTTGATTAAACCTATCTTCCCCATTCTTACAGAAGAGCTGAATAAAATCAGAAATTAGGAAAAACTATCAATAAACAAAATGTCTGTACTCTAAAACCAAGATGGGAGTTATAAGAAATGTTGGAGAAGCCTTTTAAATTATTTAATTTTTGCTGAACAGAATGGAAAAGGTGATCATGTAATTAAGACATCTCACAAAAGACTCAGATATGTCAGTTTGACCCACGTCCCAAATTCATGCAACAAGTTGTTTCCACTCAAACCAAGTGTACCAGGGAGGGTAGTCAAGAGTTATTGGCTTTGACAATCACTACATCATTCCCTCATATGCCAGTGACAAGTGGAATTGGTGTGTTTTGGTACTGTCAGCTTGTTGACCACTTTTGCTTAGGAAGAACCTTTGACTAGGCAGAGAGATTTTTATTGAAAGTTAAACCAAAAATTATCTGCTTGTAACAGAACACATAACTTGCCCATGATTTTTTGATCAAATACTACCAAATAAAACTTCTCTCTCTTAACAGACACATAAAAAATATTATTATTATTAATTAGCATACAAAAGAAAAACATAGGATAATATAAACCCATTACTAAATGGAGGAGGACCCAAGTAACAAGAGGGCACAGAAGAGGCAGGGTTACTGAATGCTTTCTTTGCATTAGTCGTCACTGACAAGACTAGTCCTCAGGAATCTCTGACCCACAGACCAGGATAAAAGACAGTTGGAAGGATGATTTTCCCCTGGTTTCCCTCAGTTAGAGAACACCTAGGAAAACTTGACATCCAAAAGTTTACGGGCCCTGACAGGATGCACGTGCAAGTGTTGAAAGAGCTGGCAGACACCAGAGTGAGGCCACTCACAATCAACTTTGAAAGGTCATGGTGACCAGGAGAGGCACCTGAGGGCTGGAAGAAAGCAAATGTCGCTCCAGTCATCAAAAAGGGCAAGAAGAAGGACCCAGAGAACTACCAGCCAGTCAGGCTCATCTCAATCCCTGGAAAGGTGATGGAGAATCTCATTCCGGAGGCCATCTCTACCCACATGGATGACAAGAAGGTGATCAGGAGTAGTCAGGATAGGCTCACTAAAGGTAAGTCATGTCTGACCAACCTGATTGACTTCTATGGTGAACAAACTACCTGTATGGATAAGGGGAGATCAGTGGATTTTGTCTACCTTGATTCAGCAAGGCTTCTGAAACTGATTCTCACAACATCCTCACAGGCAAACTCAGGGTGTGAGGACCAGATGAGTGGACAGTGAGGTGGATTGGGAACTGTCTGAACAGCAGATCCCTGAGGGTCATAAGCAGTGGCACAGAGTCTAGTTGGAGGCCTGTCACTACTGGTGTCCCCCAAAGTTCAATACTGGGTCCAGTATTGTTTAACTTATCCATGAATGACTTGGATGAAGGAGAGATGCATCCTCAGCAAGTTCACTGATGACATGAATTGAGAGGAGTGGCCGATACCCGAGAGGGCTCTGCAGCCCTTCAGAAGGACCTCGACAGGCTGGAGAGATGGGCAGAGAGGAACCTTCTGAATTTCAGCAAAGGCAATTGCAGGGTCCTGCACATGGGAAGGAATAACCCCATACACCAGTACAGTCTAGGGGCTGAGCTAATTCAAAGCAGCTCTGCAGAGAAGCATCTGGAGGTCCTGGGGACAAGAAGCTGTCCATGAGCCAACAGCATGTCTTTTTGGCCAAGGCCAGTGGTACCTGGGGTGCATTGTGAAGAGCATTGCCAGCCGATCAAGGGAGGTGATCCTGCCCCTCTACTCAGCAGCCCTTGTGAGGCTACAGCTGGAGTGCTGTGTCCACTACTGGGTTCCTCAGGATAAGAGAGACTTGGAGCTCCTGGAGCAGGTCCAGCGTGGCTACAAAGTTGATTAACATACTGGAGTATCTCTCTTATGAGGAAAGGTTGAGGGAGATGGGCCTGTTCAGTCTCAAGGAGAGACAATTGAGAGGGGACCTCATCAACATCTATAAGTTTCTGAAGGGAAGTGTCAGAGGATGGAGCCAGGCTCTTCTTGGTGGTACCAAGAAATAGGACAAGAGACAACAGGTAGAAACTGGTGCACAGGAAGGTCCACCAGAACATGAGGAAGAATTCCACTGTGCAAGTGATCACACACTGAGACAGATTGACCAGAGAGGTTGTGGAGTCTCCTCACAGGAGATATTCAAAACCCACTCTAAAGTATTGTTTGATAGCATGCAAGTACTGTAAATATATCAAGATATATGCAAGAATCAGATGGATTTCAACTTTGAACAGAGATCTGCCACAAATAACTCCAGAATATGTAACTAAACAAAGGGTAGTAAAAACAGTCAGTAAACATCTCTTCTAGTGCATGAGAAGCATTTTCCAGATTAAGGGCAATGTCTTTTGCCTGAGTGTCTACAAGACTAATATTCCTCATTTTTTTCATGTAAAAAGAGTTGCTTATCAGTAAATATTCTTTATGATTGTGTCCCCTTTGACCATTCTACTACCACTCAATTCAAAATATAATTATATAAAATTATAGAATTAGGAATTATTAGAATGAAGAACCATAAACTAGGAAGAGAGAAGCCACAGTAGCACAAATATTAGGAAGATTATTAGTTGCATAAAATATTAACAGCCATGTCATTGCTATTGCTCATGAAGTTGTTGGTTGTACACTAATTTGTACCACAATCCCAGATGTTTCCAGGCAAGTATGAGGAAGGATGGGTCTCTTCCACCTGCTGCTTGCCATCTAGTGCCACGGATTTGCTTACAATTCCCTCTGAGAAATGGAGTCATCCATGTTTCCATTTCTGATCAATATGGAGTCCTGTGTCCAAGACTGGGAGGAGGTGTTAGTTAAGGCAGAGATACAACACATCCCCACTCTTCTAGAGTTCATTTCCAAAACTGATGATGCTACCATGATATCAAATGAACCCCAAAAAGGAAAGAGATTGTTCAACTATGTCAAAATGTTTCAACATTTACCTGGTTTTAAGATGCATAAACATACTGCAAATGTCAATCAGTTGTGGCCTAAGAGGACAGAATCCATTTAAATTATGTTATTTTTCAACCCTAATTAAACTGTGATTCAAATATAAATCTTCTATCACTAAGCTTCTTACAATTTCAAAATCTTCTCTAATCACCTGCAATTTACTTCAGTTGCAGCTGTGCAGTAGAAAGGGACAGAGGAAACAATGACAAGAGATCACCTTATTTTCCCCACCTTCCATATTTAAAAACTGCAAATCTACACTTGAAACAACAACATTCATTAAGTCTAAAAAGGCAAAGACTATGCAACTCTCAATTTCTACTGAAGATCAAAGTTATAAGAAAGTTTTGTATTTGCTGGGTTTGGCTGGAAGAGAGTTAATTTTCTTCACAGTAGCGGGTATGGGGCTGTGCTTTGGATTTGTGCTGAAAAGAGTGTAGATAATTTAGGGATGTTTTCATTATTGCTTAGCAGTGCTCACACAGAGTCAAGGCCTTTCCTGTTTTTCACACTGCCCCACAAGAGAGGAGGCTAGGGATGCACAAGAAGCTGGAAGGGGACACAGTCAGGCCAGCAGATCCCAAATGACCAGAGGGATATTCCAGAGAATATGGAATCATACTCAGCATATAAAGAAACAGAAAGGGAGGAACATTTGGAGTGATCGTGTTTGTCTTCCCAAACAACAGTTACACATGATGAAGCCCTGCTTTCCTGGAGATGGCTGAACACCTGCCTGCCCATGGGAAGTGGTGAATGAATTCCTTGTTTGGCTTTGCTTGCATGTGTGGATTTTGCTTTCCCTATTGTCTGTATCTTAACTCCTGCGTTTTCTCACTTTTACTCTTTTGACTCTCTCCCCATCCCACTGGGGAGTAGTTGAGCACGTGTCTGCACCATGTTTCGTTGCAGACTGGAGTTAAATTATGACGCATGGTTTGCACTGATTTTCTGAAGAGTATATTTCTGGAGTTGCTGTTCTGCAGAAAATGGGAATATCGAATTATTTCTAGGCTGAGGAGGGACTAAAAAAAGCAGGAGGTGTCTGTTTTTTCCCATATAGAAGGACAAACAACAAAAAAAAGAGAAGCTGCTTAAGGGATTGGATTCTTCCAATGTGAAATGATAACAAATGAAACAGAAGAAAATGCCCAGGTTGGATGAACTATTTATATACACAGCAAATGATAATTCTCATTCTTCCCGTTTCTTCTGATCCTGCAGTACTATGTATTTACAGACTTTTGGTATATTCTGAAGAAGAGCAGACATTTCCCTCCACATCACCACTCCAGTTATGCCTAATTACTTCCTTAAAATTACATAAAAATAGAGTTAGATTAGACATAGAGAGAGCTGAAATAAAAATATGTATGAAGTCAGGCTTAAAAAAAAAAACAAGGTGAAGTTGGGAGGGGATATGATGATGAGTATTCTGTCACGCATCTTGTCTGAATATTTTGAAACTCTAGCTGACTACCATTTCAAACAAAAACCCCAATATCACATGCACCTCATAAAAACTTAAACTTCAGGGGGAAATAAAGAATTATTTGCACCAGGAAGGCAAGCAATGCATGTAAGGGACAGCTGTAACATTTCATAGGCAGCAAGTTTTTCTTCAGTGTCCCACGTATTTGGATTCAGCCTTAGGAGTGTGACAAAATGGTAGACAATAATAACAATCCATGTGGATTCTAGCTACAAACATGTGATTGAGCTTCCTTGTCCAGGAACTTCCCATTATGCACAACCCATTATTTCCCCAGGACCTCAGTTCTTTCCAAAACACTTTCAGTTTCCTCAATTCATGTACTAATGCCATTATTTTGTTTTCATGCTATCTTATAAAACGTGTACTTAGCTACCAAATAAACAACTCCAAACTTTTAAACGTTTACATTTTTTTTTTATTTTTCTAGTTTTTTTGAGTCAAAAAATAAAGGTAAACACACTGAA
The DNA here is from genome assembly GCA_013398175.1 of Climacteris rufus. Classification (NCBI taxonomy): domain Eukaryota; kingdom Metazoa; phylum Chordata; class Aves; order Passeriformes; family Climacteridae; genus Climacteris; species Climacteris rufus. The sequence goes on from VZRZ01004225.1 coordinate 1,029,901, forward strand.
TGCTACTGATAAGAAAGATTGATTACTTCAGATTTCTCTTTGTGTTTACTGACAAAAGGCTGTGTGCAGGTTTGTTCTGAGTGAAAAATGAAGCCTAGTTGGTAGATTAACCATCTACAAAATGATTCCTTGCAGAGTACGGTATGGCTCTTTGCACTCTAATATCTTATGCAGCAAATCTGACTAAATTACATCTTTAATAAATCATTTAGTACTTAGCACATTTTGCTAATTATTTCAAAATACTGTAATCCTACATTATTTATATGTTAATTTTTTTATCCTAGAAGAACAATACTGCACATAGTGGATTGGTACCTTCAGTAAACAAGACAGCAATATGAAACATATATCTGTGGAGAGAAGCCACCATAATTATGCAGCAAAGTGCTCATTTAGGATTTGGATAAGGCTAAACATACAATGTATTCTACTGTGTGCTACTAGATATCCATATCCTTCATACAAGTAAGGTGGAAAAATCATAAGTCACAAAAATAAAGTCGCAAAATATGAGAAGGCAGATTTGTAATCACAATCATGCACGAACAATTACAAGTTTCAAATGTAAAGATCATTCAAATAAATGTAACTGATGGATAATCCTCACAGGGTGCAAGTCAAAGTAAGCAGACAGTCCACTTTAGAAAGTGTCTAGTGAATTGATTTAACAAGTTTAATGTGAGCATCAGTGTGGTGCTATTACTGATCGTAAGCTTTACTGATGTTATTTGTTCGCTTGGAAAAATACCGCTCTTTGGAATGAGCACATTAAGGCTAAAATTGCAGAGAAAACCCTATTACAACTTTATTGCTGGCAAATTGGAACCAAACCTTGTCTGTATATCAATTACTTAGAGTTACCACAGAGATAAATCCTTTTTTTTTGTGTAGGCTCAATCTTGAAGACAGTGATGAGAAAACTCCTTATTATACCCTACCAACATCCCTAGGTTTTCTTAGCAATTTCAAGAAATTGTCAATTAAGTTCTTTTTATTAGGTTCCAAAAGCTGTTAAGTCAAACACAAATCTATCATAAGGCTTGTAACAGCATGTTATTTAGGCACATTTCAATGTTACACTCTTTCATTATCTACCTACCCAAACCCTAATCAAAAGTTCTCATAAAGTGAAGGAGTTTGCAGTTCTCCCATCTCAAGGTTCAGATAAATTTAGAACTCATTCCTTGCAACTGGTCATATGAGTAATACCATGAAGTGAGAAGAAATATAATTTTTTAGATGGCTTTAGATACCAATAGAGTTGCTTACAAACAATTAATGCAGAATGACACACTGCTGTGTCATTGCACAAAATAGTTAAAGCAATAATATTTATGAAGTCTACCAAATATTTTTATGGCACTTGCTGCCTGGTGGGGTTTTCTCTAAGACAAACTGCTACCTCTTAAAATGATAGTTGGTAAGGAAAGTTCTTGTTCAGATTCCAGAGCCGCAACACTGAAATGAGCTGTACTCCTTGCTCCCTGAGTCAAGAGAACTTAAACTCTTTGTAGGAATGATGCTTTCAAGTCTCCAGGAAGAGTAAAGAGCCAGTCATTTCATATAGGAACAGCACAATGAAGAAATTAATAGGTCGGCTATCAAGACAGCTACTTGTCAGATGTCCCAGACAGACATAGAGTACCTGAGAAAAAGTAGGGGGGATGGAAAAGAAATGAGACATAATTTTGATGAAGATCTATGTCTAGTCACTTTACTTCAATATTTCTACAGTGTTCACACTTCAGACTACGTTTAGAAAAGAGACTTACATTCCGCACCCAGTGAAGCATGATCCAAATTTATTAATAAAGGAATTGCATGGTACTTTCATCTGAGTGTCCCACCTTTCAAAAGAAACTGGAAATTATTTTGTACTTGTCTAGTTGGTCACCACAAACTGATTTCTCTTTGCTTGAATAGAAAGAGAAACATGCTATTAGTATCTATGAATTAACATTAAAAATGCGACCTGCTAATGCTATAAATGTTAGAGCTAAAGGGATACCTAGAGTGGCTAAAGATACGTTAAGATAAATTATCATGCTGCAAGACAGAAAATGTGAGTAAAGTAGTTGTGTATGAGAAACAAAGCAGCAGAAAGATTCATAAGTTACAATACAGACTTTTGTGCTTAAATATTCCTTCTCTTTTTTTTTTTCTTTGCTTCAATAGCTGGCTTCATGTACAGCCATCCCAATTCATTCTATAGCATCCTGACTAGCTGGTCACAGGCTAACGACATTTGAAGAGGAAGAAGGTCAAAGCTATCATTACAGTGGTGACAACAAATCACAGTGGAAAAAAAAAAGTTTTATTTATTACACTTAATATAAGAAACCTTCACTGTGGAATATAATTGTACTGTCACTACACACCAGAGATTTTTAATCCCCAATCATTTCAACATATTTTACAGTTCATTACCTTTTCAGTTAGATATTGCAGGAAAGACTCTCCTGAGTCTACACAAAAGCCTTTAAAATTCTACTATTTTTATTCTCATGTTTCACCTATAAGAAACAGTGGATGATGCATTTCAGTGAAAGAAAATACACATATTCTGCACAAGGTTAGTAAAGGAGGAAGAGGGGGAAAAATAGTCATAATATCTTGTTAAAGTTTTTAAAAGATCTAACATTTTGTTTCTGAAGCCATAAAATCATAAAATATCTATAAGTAAGATGTCTATAAGAACTTGGGTATGATATTGTGGCACAGAGTATAGCACTGGCTTAACTAAAGAAAATGGACTACATATCTCCCCAATAATACACAGTGTTCTAACAAACAAAGTTGTATTGCCTCTAGGAGATTACCTCCTAGGATTCTCATAAGTCCTAATAAGTGTCACTGTGAAAAGGTAAGCCACTGTGAATTTTATTCCGTAAAAATCTATCACATACGGTCATTTTTTCCACATAATATAGCTCCCAAGCCTTATTCTGTACTGATTGGGTATAATCTAGACTTCATAACAGAAAAATGACACTACTGACATTAGGGAGGTTGTCTACTTAATTACATCATGATGTAAAAATACATTTTGGTGTTCTCCTTTTTTTGTTTGTTTCTAAATTGGTAAAATAGGCCCTGATATACTAATCCAGGAAATAGATCTATTTTGCATCAAGTTTTGTCTTATTTGGGTATTCATTACAAACTCCATTCCAACACAAGTGGACCATGAAATTAGCAAAATTTTTTTTTTAAATTACACACCACAGCACACTTACAGTAAGGAAAACCCTGACCTCCCTACACTAGATTTCACTAACATGTCAAGAAGTCTAAAAACATCACCATTTTAAAGAAAATTTTTAAAGTACATATTATTACTTTTCAGAAACAACCTGTTAGCATTCTAATAAAATAAAAGTACACTTCTTCAATGTCAAAGTAGAGTTTGTGACATATCAAAATAATACACTTGAAGAAAGGCAGTGAAAAACCAAAATAGGATTTGCCTTTTTTCTTTTTTTTTTTCTTTTTTTCTTCTGAGCTGTGCAATTTGTAAACACTGGAAAATTAAAGTAGTATGGTCTAAATCTTGAGTATATCTGAACTAACCTTTATTCTATCAATTAATTTCTTTGACAAAAACATATAGAAAAAACCCATTAAATTCTGGCAGATACAAAAAGAGAGTGCCTAGGTCTAGTAAATATGGGAGAAAAAAGAAACAATGGGCAACTCTGAATCTGAAATAATGTAGACAAACTATAAAACAGAATCATGTAAATAGAACAATAAAAGTGATAAAAATTACAAAAATTAATTCTTGTCTACTTTTCACCACATTTTCTTCAAGAAACATGCTGATACCAAGCAGATGTAACACAATACAAAAATATGTCCTTCATTTTGAAGAATCACTCAGAAGCCTTATATAATAACCAGCCACCACACTAAAAAGAATTCTGGAAAAATGCATCACACTTTGGTTGTGAGGTATCAGCATCAAAACAAATTAATTCTGCAGTGGAATCCTGACCTGTTGAAAATAACTTGCTATTTTCTTTGGCAATGGAAGGGCTGGCCCTATTTTGTCATTGAGTTTTGCCACCAGTTTCACTGCATGCGTATTTTACTCGTTGGCTGATCATGTATAATGGGAATTTATTTTTGAGAGGCAATTCTTCAGGCTGTTTTGAAGATAAACTGAGAAAAATTTTGGCTATCAGAACACTCAGCATAGATACGAGACCCAGAATAACAGTACAAGTTGATGTCTACCGGCAGTTCAACTGAATAACAATTTTCAGTGAAGTTATTTCATATTTATACCAAAGTAAATATGACATAGCTAGAGGAATGCAAGTTTCCCAGCTGGAGTTTTACTAGGATTCATCAACTACAATGGAGGGCTTATCTAGTGGAATCTGGTTGGCATGCTATAAAACATCAATGACTAAACTGTCACTGATGGTAAAATTCCATTTAATCAGCAGACTGATGAGTCAGAAAGTAGCTTAAGGTGAGGAAGCTAAAAGATATTTAAGAAGATTTTTAACGCAACTCTCAAAGTCCTTCTACAAGGTTCTCTGTGAGAGAATAAAAGTATGAAGGAACTCAATGCTGAGAAGATAAGTGATCTGTCATGAGTAGAAATTTAATGTAGATTCCCCCCCACATTGAATTCTCAGTTCTCCTTTCAGGAAGAATGAGGCTTCTGGCAGTTGAAAGAGACCAGATGAAGCCCTTCTTCACCTCCATCCACTTAGAGGTTGTTTATCTATAAGCTGAAAATTTTCACCCATAAACAGAATGGTATCTAGGGCAAGCAATTGGACATCCAGTTACTACACCTATCAAATATATAGAAATCTTTTTTTCCTGCAAAAGACAAGACTAGCTGGGGCTGACAAGAGACCTCCACCTTTTTTTTCCCATAGTGTATGTAACATCAGTTTTATGATCTTGAACAGTTATGTTGGAAACCAGAGCATGTGGCACTGCAAGATGTCACATTTAGAGAGTACACTGTTCTCACCTGACCAAGGATATAACACAAGTTGAATTCTACCATTCATTTCCACTTCTGTATCTATGTCTTTTTCTCTGGTGCTTCAGAGTTTAATCAGTTTTAGAATCCTATGACTGACTTACGAAGTACATCAATAGATCATAGTAACTTATATAACACACTTAACATGAAAGTCACCTGTCCACAATTTCCAAAAGACAAGGTTAATTTAGAAAATTTTCTCATAGGTAAACTAGGTTCCTATTGGTTCCTAGGTTACATAGGTAAATAGGTTTCTATTGAAATTTTCTTTTCTTTTTTAAATGGCCAGGCTAGTTATATGTTCTCTTTTTAGAGAAAGTAGTATCATAGGGATGTGCAAATAACAGAGTATGATATGCTAGAGGGATCTGTATATAAGAACAAAAGAATGTTTGGAAATGTGCAAATTTCTAGAGGTACTGTTATTCTTGGAACCATGGAGATGTTCTCTCTTTATGCAATTCAGGAAAATACACATTTTCTCAAGCCACTTTGACAAAGAGATCAGTAAATAAGAACTCAACAATATTTGGTAGGATTTGGTTAATACTTGTGAATTCTAAAATTGCTTGATTAAAATAAGAAACATTAAAAGAATCAGTTTAGTAATAGAAAACTATTTGTTAGCTTGCCACATATTTTATTTTTCCTTTTTTTGTGTCTTCCTGTTCATTTCATTTTTCTTATGCTTGCATATATTAGCACTGATTTCAGTCATCCAGCATTATAGTAACAGGTGAAAAATGGTAGCATTTATACTCCAGTAAAAGGTTGCATCATATAAAACTGGTACAAAACACAGACTTTTAAGTATGAGAGGACTGCAAAATTATTTTAGTCTTTTACAAAAAACTGTCAAATCAGTAGACAAATCCTAAGGACAGACTTATTTAAAACTTTAAAACTATTTTCATGTTGAATCAATATGCATGTCTAGAACCTTGTTTAAGAAAACTATTCACCATGCAAAGTTTTAAATGCACAATATCAAAGAATAATTTTTGACATTTTGATTCATACATGCTTATAAAGCTCCAAGACAACATGGTTTAATTATAAAACATATTTCTACTGCCTTAGTCATGCCAATTAAATTTGATTGGATACTTTCTTTATTCAACAAGCCCCTTTCATGTCATTTTAATTTACTGTCAAAGCAGCCTGAATATTGGAAACTAAATTATTTACTACAGCCCATAAGCCAATAATGTTCCATTTGTCTCGTACAGAGGGAAACTAGACTAACAAGATTATTAAGGACATTACTTGTAATAGCGAATGTCCTTCACTTTATTTGAGCTTCATGCTGTGCTTTCAGAGATCATACTTCAAAAGAGCTCCATTTCATTCCATCACACAACTTCTGATATAAATTATTCTTTACTGGCTTTGTAATACTCTGATCATAGAGAAAGTGGACCTGATGTTTTTGGGTAAAAACAGAGGCTTCTTTTCTAAGATAGCTACACAGTTTGTTTGCGTTAAACACCTTTGATACGCTCCCTTGTGCCAATAACACAGAACAGGCAGAAATCAGTTAAATTGATAACATCTCAGAGTTAAAATGATAACATCTATTTATATTTACTCACAAGGGCTTTGGTTGTTTTTGCAATGATTTCAAACCAGATTCTGCAATCTAAATGCACGTGGTTAAAATCAATCTTGCAAGTTCTTAAAAACATTGTGTAGAGAATGCAATAAATGTAATGCAGAACAGGCAGAACAGAAAGCAACAGATCTAGCATTTCACAAAAAGAGACTTGAAAAATAGAATACAAATTGTCTAAGATATAAGCCTGTAATACAGACTGATAAATTGATAAAGGATTACAAACACAAAGAAAGACAGAAAAGATAATAAGATGGGGAAGGTAATTTTTGTCCTAATGCTAGATCCACTCTTTACCTTTTTGTTATGACTCAAGTTCAGCAAGATTCTGAAATAGATTATTAACTCAAAGCAAATGATTTATCTAGTTTAAATCCATGGAACTGCTTAAATGACTAAACACAAGTATAAATATTTCTTAATTCAGATTTGAGATTTGTTACTTATGATACTAGAAAGTCTTTCAAAAAATCAAAAAGCAGCAATGAAAAGTAGAAATTTTTTTTTTTTTAAATTACCTAGAAAAAGTCTTCAACTTTAGAAAAAGCCAGCTATCATATGGGAAAAAAAACTCCTTCAGGAACACAAAAGAAAGGTAGAAGATAAGGTAATTCCTCTATCCTCGCAGATATACACAAGAAAAGCCCCCAGTCTTGTGCAATGCACTGTATGCTGAATTTCAGATACCAGCATTAATGAAGAAGAGACATTACTAACCCCACTTCTTCAGCATGAAAGACTGACTATCCTGAGCTAAGGAGATAAATTTGAAAGACTTGTGAAGACAGTAACAGAAAATACCTTAGGATCAGTATGGTAAGTCTTGTCTAGTTATTAGCACTGTGAAAATTGGGACTATGTTGGGTTTGCTATTTTTGTCCATTTTAATTGCCTCTGCCTTTATGATGTAGATAGACCCTGAAAGTTCACATGATACAATGTGAAAGCTGTAAAATAGGAAGATGGTGACAAAGATACACATCTCTTCATATCTGTTAAGAAAATGATGGCATAGCCAGATAGTTCAAATTCTTAAAAATCTGAAAGACCTTGAAAACATTCACAAAAATTAGGGTTAATGTAAACTTCTTAATTTAATCTACTATGCGCGTACTTTCATCTTTATTTCTGTATCCTTGCTAGGTTACACTCAGGACATTTACTAGTTAGAAGCTTTTAAATGATGTCTGTTTTTTACAAAACAAAACAAAGTTCCTGAATATGCAGAAATAAAAAGTAGGAAAAGACAACAATAATGCTTTATTGACGAAAGCACTTTCTTATGATGGAGGAGGGCATAAGGTGATAATTTAGTGTTCCAGCACAGATTTACTGGATAATGGCCAAATATTTCAAAGCAAACACAGCTGTAATGTTTATGTCAAAAACAACAGGCTAGGGTGGCAATCAGACATTCTGTATCCTTTGAGTACTGACAATAAATTGTTTCTTTCCATACAACAGAGTGTAACATAACAAACCTTTGAGAAAATGGTGTCCTCCTTATAAGAAGGATTTTTTTGCTTTTTCAAGTACCTCTTAAAGACAATCCCATTCACCAGCATCACTTCATGATTTTAACTGAATTGGAAATGAAACTGAGAAATATTACTAGTAATAATGCTGCTGCTGTTAATGCCCAAGTCCATAAGAATGGAGAGAAGTTTTAGTTCTGTATATCTTCAAGACCGTTTTGAATCTTTTTACAAACCTGTATTGGAACTGTGTACATTATACATATAAACAGTGCATGAGAATAGTTAAAATCTGCTTTGAATAACTGAGCAGAAACTTGTCTTTAAATAGGGGGACTTTAACAAAGTGAGAATTGTGGAGTTTGATTTCACTAAATCAGATATAGGAAACAAACACGCTCTCTTTATTCTCTATGGTAACGTGACATATCTACTTCAAATCATCTGCTGTAGTACAAATTTACTGGGACATGCAAATAAAAAATTCCTCAGTAGTCCACATAACAAAAAAAAGTCTTACTGTGATGTTTATATATTGAAATGTACTTTATGACTCTACTACACTGAAGTTTAAATAAAGAAAGTCCCAAGGCTTCCAGTTTACTTACCAAACCCCAGATAATTTGATAGAATACAGAATCTTCAAAATTATACATATTACAGAATTTATATTTTTCATGTTTAGATTCATTATCAACTGTGTTAAATCTAGATACATTGCAAAAACTTGAAAGTTAAAAAAACAGACTCGGTTGTTTTTATTTGACATACACTGATGCAAGACAATCTAATGAGCATTACTTTCAAGCCCTTGACAAGTTGTTATCTATTTATTGCTCACACAGGACAAATATAAATATTTCCAAGATCAGATGAAAAAAAAGTTAAAGAAAAATTGAGAATTTGAAAAAAAAACCAATCCAAATCCCAACCCTAAATTCAGAGCATAAATCCCAATAATGTCCATGGAATTTTCAATGAAACAACAGCATAGGTTCCAAGTGTTAAACTGAGTCTTACAAGCTGTAATTCTGATCAAGATTTTAACCCATTTTTATTAAAACAAAATTTTAAAGAAGTGTGCTAAGAATGCATGAGATTCTCATATTCTGCAAGATTAAGTATAAATGCAGTATTAAAAAACCCCACCACATTGAAATACATGTTGCACTACTACATAAGGAACATTTAATTTTTCTACAAATATATGCTTCCATTTAGGTTCTTTATGCCTCTGTTTATGCATTAATGTACATGTAATATAGGCACAAAAAACAGTATAAAAATATACTATATTCAAAGGAGTCATTCCAGCAATTCTGTCCCTGGGAAAACACATATAAATGTAAGAAATTAATACAGTCACCACACATACATATACATATATATATTTATATTTACCCCCAGGATACATATAAGAAAAGCTGGAATTCATCTGAGGGAATTTTGAAATCCAGTCTCCTGGTTTTTATCCCAAATATTTATTTTATTTGGGCTTATGTGATAGGAAATCCTTCCTTTTTTTACATTCCTGTATGTTTTTGATAAACATATAGCTAAAGTAATTCAGTGGTAAATTAGGCTTTGTAAAACTATATAGAAAGATGTCCAACAAGTAGTTTCATGTCACTTTTCTTGATTTATGTTACAGATGTGCTTGTATTAAAAGACAAAAAGGCTGAATTCTTTAACATTTTAGTATGAAAAAATATGTGCATAAACTAATGTGGGTTTTTTTTGTGATTGAACTTTATACACCATGTTCCATTTTGACTGAAACAGTGAAATAACTAGCATGTTGCCTCTCTGAAGCCGAAAGCAATTTCCTTTTCTAATTTTAGTTATGCAAAGCCTATGGGCATCATCAGCATTTAGTAATTAGTTTTATAATTACTGCTGTTTTGCTCACTGTCATTCAATTTTTCTTACAACATGGTCTGGGATTGAAACATCCCACATCCACAGCTGTGTAAATTGCCATCCATTTATAAGACAAAAAAAGTAACATTCAACATACATCATTATTCAGTCAAGAATATGTTATTGGTACTTAGGTGATCCTTTGAGTACATAAGCTGCACAGAAAAATACAAAGAAAAATATATTAAAAATACTAAATAAATGCTATAAAAGATGGGAAAGTCTGGAAAATCTAAATTGGAAATAAAAGAATTTCCACTAAATGATATCTCAAATCATTATTGATAGCAATATCTGTTCGAAACATGAAAAAAAAACTATTTTTGTTTTAAAGACAAAGCTGAATTCAGAGTTGCTAACAGTGTAGTTTGATTATTATTGCTACGAAATTTGGTAGACTGGTAACTAACTACAAAGTCATCTAACCAAGAATTACCTATTAATATAATGTCAATACATTTAGATATGATATTCCAAAATAGTTGACATCATTGACCAGTAAATTTTATGAATCCTAAAAATACAAATGGATTTCAGTATAACATATTTGCTTAAACACAGCAATTTTTCTTATAGAGGTTATACCTCAGCAAAATTAGAGATTGACTAGAATCCTTATCTTACTGTTTAAAAAATATCTTCAAAAATTTATAGTTTTTAAATTTCTAATTTGAAATAGTATATCAATTATTATTTTTTAAAGGCTAGAAACGTAGTAGTCAAATAAGAATGAAAAATCTATATTTTCTCCTTAAAATAAACATAATTTCTTCAGTGAGCAAGAAGTGCTATATTTTCTAGAACATGTATGGTTTAAAAATTATCATGGAGAGAAGAAAGTCCCACAAAAGGTTCTGCCAGTGTCAGTGAGGTACCATGGATGCCAGCCTGCTAGAGCAGAGCTGTGCTTTGAGGGGGAACCCTCTTCCCTCAGCAACGGTGTGGCCAGAGAGCACCAGCGTGAACGGGACGTCAGCAATGGGATGACTCATATTTGCAATTCCCTCCTTCCTATCAGAAAGCAGAGTAATAAAGTCTACTTAATCTTATTCCCTATCCTTTGTCCAGCTTAGCTAGGAGAAAACAGATGCTAATAAACATAAAGCTGTTACACACAAAGGGCTAGACTGTGCTCAGCCCAGTGAAGGGATGGAGCAGATATGCTGCTGCAGAGGAAGAATTTAGGCAGATTGCCTTCATGGATTTTTGCAGCAATATCTGCTATTCTATGTTTTGTGACACAGATAAATTCTTACATTTTTGTCCCAAGTGAGAAAATAATTATAAACCTTTTCTGCTTTTTTAATGTAAAAAACCCCCTTGATTCAGAATACTTCTCATTGAATACATAGCATTCAGTATGACCCAAGTCAGAAAATTCACCATTTTCCCAAAGAGCAAAAGTTTTAGACCCTTCAAGAAAGCTTGAAGAGAAACAAACCAAATGCTTTGTCTCCAGTTACATACAGAGTATGAGATGAGAGCCTCAGAGTCAAGACTCAGGCAACCAGCATAGCAGATACTTACTGCTCCTGCAGAACTTACCAACTGTTCTCACCTTACAGATTAACAGTCACAGCCCACTCCACGCTACATCCTTCAGAATGTCTAGAGTCCACAAATTGCCTTCATGGGCCTCTCAACCTTATTTGTGCCACAGGTAGTTGGTGAGATGCCCCCACGCAGGGTTACCAGCACAGCTGTGCCATCAACACAGCCCAAAGCTCTCTGGGGGCTGCACACCCCAGCACAGCCCAGCCCAGCCCAGCCTCTGTCTCACCAGCTGCAGTCCAGCAGAATCACAGTCTCTCTGAAGGCCATGCAATGGGCAAGGGTGCCTGACCCCAGGGTTGCAGGTCAGTCAGGAAATTTCTAACACAAGCGTGAAGTGTGCCTTTGAAGGACTGATGCATACACACCATACTAATAACTGGCTTTCATCTTTTCAGAATTTTTTCTGTTAGCTTTGGAGTCTTTAGGGGTTTTTTTCTTTTCTTTTTCTTCTTTGTATACGAAAGTCTGTGTGTGGACAAATATCATTACCACCTCTGTTTCCCCTTGTTCCTTAAAAAAAACCCCAGAATGCACATAATTTTTGAGTAGAAGAAATAATTTCCATTTTTGAAGCTCTAATAAAAGCCAGTTGGGGGACTATCTGGCTATATGTAACTAGATCATTCTTTCGGAAAAACAAAAACAAACAAAAAACCCAACCCAGGAATCCAAACGCAAAATCTGTGAAATGAAAATTCATGCATGTGCCTCAGAGGTTTTAGCCTTCTTTACTAAAACACATAGATCCATATACAAAGCTTTTTCATCTTTGAAATATGCAACAACACTTTTATTGAAATTGCAGGAAACACACCTGAATAAAAGCCAGTTATTTCTAACAGAACTGAAGTATTGTGTGCATTGATACACCATTCAAGCCAGATGAAAAGCATGTCCTACACTATGTCTTATTTGAATGACATGCTATGCAACATTAAAAAAAAAAAGCTGCCAAATATTCTCTTCATTTATTGTTTAGGACAACTATTACTAATGTATGGGAATATCATTATAGAAAGATATTTTAGAAGCTGGAGTTACTGATTGCCTAGAGTCTATTTAGATGCCTGTTTACACATGGGGAGACAATTTTGTGGCAAAAATCTGAGAGAAGAGGTTGAGCTAACCCTCCTGCACCCCCAACATGGAGAGCTGCTTTGGGAATTTTGCCTGAAAATCCCCTCTTCACTTCAGACGGATCCAGTAAAACAGTGCAAATGGGGAATAGACAATTCACTACGAAAGAAATACTGTCTGATGGATGGAGCAGATAACATAAGTTATTAGCTGTAGCACTCCTTTTTGCTAGCTTTTGAATACGCTCTGCAATAACATGTGCAAAGTATTTTGAGAGCTTCAAATTACAATGCCCATATAAATGTGAAGAAGTTATATTGTACATTCCAGAAAGCTCTTCATTCATAAAATATTCCTGACCATATGTCTGTAAACTAATGGCAATTACCAAAATGGCATGAAACATGGCACAAAAAAGTATGAAAAATAACACAGGACATAGATCTGATACATCTTCAGGGAGAAGTTTCAGAGGAAAACAGTCCAACGTCAGCAACATTCAGTGGCTATCAGAAATTTATGTCTTCTCATTTCGTCATTACCTATTAATCCCAACTACACTGACAGTTAAAGGTTAAAAAGGGAATAAATTAAGATTATTGTCAATCATTACATACAGAAGAATAATTAGCTCAGTATGTTTGTCTATTTTTGCTACTTGATTAAATGAATGATTGATGACAGGTTCCTTGTTTTCTTTTCCTTCTTTTTGTCAGTATAAATGATCAGTATGAAACTAAACAGAGGCAATAACTTGAAATTGTTAGAAGAACAAAATATATGGCAGATAGATCCAGATTATTTCAACTTTCTTGTTACTCTATTGTAATTTAGCAAAACGCATTTATATATACACAAAGAACTCCATTAATAGCAGAAATAAATGTTAACCTGATTTACTTGCCTCTCAAATATTACGTATTAATATCCAGTCTTCCCTTTAAAAAAAGAGCCTTTTAATAATTTTGTAGAGAAATTGTGCAAATGAATGCACTTATCCTATTTATTCTTGGATAAATATACAATTTATCATTGGATAACTCATAGCTAACAGTTTGTGCAAAGATGCCAAAGCATTCTTAAAAGCTGACTAGTGTTCTGAGTACCACAACCCTAGTATATAGGTTTGGGGGATATATAAGGGAAAATGTGGGCACAGTCAACTGAAGAATTGTCATCTGGGTAATGTGAGATTAGGGAAAAAAGTAACTGAGCAAGAGAGTCAGTGGTCTCTTCAGTCTGCCCATAAGAGTACACTCAGTGTCATCCCAGCCAGGAAATGGTGAGTTAGGCCTCTACATATGCAAGGATTTTCTTTTCTTACTCACTTCACAAATAAGAGAAGCAAGACCTAAGTTCTGAAATCACTCCAAATTTTTGAGGGTGAAATTTTTGAGATTAAATTTTTTGAGGATGAAATTTTTGAGATGAAATCCCAGGGTTCTGAAGTGAGAACTGAAGAACTGTTTCCCCTGAGCTGACCAGAAATTGCTGTCTCGTCTAGGAAAGTTAACTGAATGCAACTGCATTTTTGAAAAGTTAAAGGAATTGATCCAAAAGTCTGAGGAGACTGCTTTTATATGGGACTAAAAAGAAAGTAAAATATCTTTCTCCCAAAGTGATTCACAGTGGTAAATGGTTGAGAGCTTGAAACCTTAGTCTGCTACATACAGAATTTACTGTAGAGAACACAACTGAAGGAATTCACCAGCAAAATCTGTGGCTTTCTTTCCTCTTGTGAAGAAACTACCTGACTCTGAAGCAGACACTTTTTTGTTACAGATACGTCTCATCTCTTTTCACTATTTGGAAGTACTAGAAACAGCAGAGCTCAAATCATGCAGATAGTCTGAGTCCACTTAACTCTAATTTTGAATCAAGGGAAGTCTGAACTCAGGAAGAATTATTTTCTTCTTATTTCCATATAAATTCTGGCTTCAGTTAATATGCTCTCTTAGAAAGTCAGTTACTTTTCCTTGCAGATCCCTAACTTCTGTGCACCACAGTGTTAGGATTGTAGAGGTGACTTTGAGGCGGGTCTGAATTGAAGGGAACATTTTGTGTATGCTTAGGGTCTCCTGAGCTCACTCAGTTTGGCTGTGCTGTGGTTTCCCTTGTCCAGATATGAAATCGACACCAAACATAACAATGCAAGTAGTCTGAATAAGACAGATAACAGACTGGAAGGTGTCATAAGGAACTTTTCAGACAACTCTGAACACATTTTTTTTTTTCAAGAAATCTTCTGAATTCTGTGGGTAAGATAATGTTGCACTTGTACTATCCTGGCCTATTCAATATCCTAACTGTGGAAGCCACTTGGCCCAGAAGATTACTTCCCCAATCTCACTTTGTGGTGCCTGTTCTCTATGTCCAGTTTTCTCTATCATAACCTATTCCTACTGAAAGAATTATGCCATTGAAACAAAATATAAAATCAAGGGTAACCTTCAGCATTCACAGTTATTCATGAGAATATATCTCTTGGCATTTTTCAAGCTTTATCAGTAAAATGAATCCAGAACCGCATCACAGTGAGACAGACATTCATGTCAATTCCCAAAGTAAAAAAAAAAAAACCAACACACAAAAATGATCAGTCCATATTACATGAAAATGTATACCAAATATGCCACTGAGTTAAACCAGAGAATATCACATTGGAATAGTTACTGTAACTTCTACTTTAGGTTTTTATGACATTGTTACTGAAATATTGTGTTTGGCTGTGGTTTCCTCCATTCTGAAAATATGTTAGAAAATTGGATAGGACTCAAGTAAGGGCTACAAGAGTGATTAGACTTCTAAAAGTCATTCCCTATAGTGAAAGACTAAGAAAGCTCAATTTATTTAGTTACTGAAAAGAAGGTTAAGAGGATCACAATACCTACATGTGGAAGAGATTTCTGACAGTAGGCAGCTCATTAATCTAGTGAAGAAAGCATAACAAGATCCAGTGTTTGGATGCTGAAGCTGAAATAAGACTACAAATGAGGCACACTTTTTTCACTGTGACAGTAATTAACCACTGGAACAATCTGCCCAGGGATGTGGTTGATTCTTTATCATTTAAATGCTTTACATCAACATTAGATACTTTCCAAAGAGATAAGCCTGTGTCTCAAACAGATGCAGAAAATACTGGATAGGGTTCTGTTTCAGGTCTGCAAGAAGTCAGACTGGATGCTTATCATAGCTGCTCAACATTGTACCTGAACAAAAGGGTTCTGTGAGTGCTCTGCTCTTCCAGAACCAAACATCTCATGTCCATCAAACCTATCCTTTGTGTGCAGTTCAGTTCAGCCTGAACAGACACTGTCTTCAAAATCCACCTTCCTGTTGGACAGGTAAAATGAGAACCCTTTCAAGGCAGATGTGGACATCTTCACAGATCATTCCATGCCACATTCACTCATTGGCATAATCACTCCTGGAGACCAAATTACATCAAAACTTCCCGTAAGTACATACTGTAAAGCTGTCTGAGCACTGACTTTGCCTGATGTTTCTACCCAAGGAACATCTGTTGGGCTGACTCCAAGCTAGCGATGGGCGAGTTAATACATAGATCTTGTAAAATGTTGGAGCATTTAGTCTCAAGGCTTCCAAATGGCCTCTCACCATAGTTGCCTGTATGTAGAATGCACTTCCTTCATTATGGCTAATGGGGTTGTTGAAG
Source organism: Climacteris rufus (assembly GCA_013398175.1). Lineage (NCBI taxonomy): Eukaryota > Metazoa > Chordata > Aves > Passeriformes > Climacteridae > Climacteris > Climacteris rufus. The sequence goes on from VZRZ01004225.1 coordinate 1,046,229, forward strand.
AATCAAGAGGATCCATGAGGATGTTGAAGAAACCAACAAAAGCCAAATGTATGATGAGGTCAGGTGAGCTGCTAATTTTCCTCTCAGCTCCTTAGTAACATTTGTAAAAAAACTTGCCCTTTAAGTATTCACAATAGAATGATGGAACAATAGAACAGCAGAGGGGAAAAAACCCAAAACTAGAGATAGAAACTACAAAGAGCAGGACAAGAAGAGTAAATAACAGTACTGATACATGAAATATGCAGAAACAGCTGATATAAAAAGGTAAAGAGAAAATAGTGTTTTAAAGTTTTAAGTAGATGACAAAATTTTTTTTTATCTTCAGAAGAACAAAATTAAACACCCCATTTATTCACTTCTAGGAAGGGACAGAAAGAACCATTTAAAATGTTAACAAAAATAAAAACTGTGTCCTCAGAATGTTGCATGAGAAGTTCATAGAAAATCAATCACACCTGGACTTGCCGTACAATATACTTGCTACAGGCTCTTGTAAATTTTTTTAGAATATCTAGATTTTTTTTTTTCTTGTGACACTTTAAAGATTGGCAATGGACTACAGAATCTTTAAAAATTACTTAAGGGAGGGTTTTTTATTATAAGATACACCTAATTAAAACAAAATAACACAGATTCAATATTAAATGGATTAGCAATATTCCTCCTATTTGATTTCTTCATTATCTACTCTGACTGCAATTTTTCATGTTATTCTGAAAAATATCTCCTCAGATATGGGTTAAATTTCTAAAAGGGTAGAATATAGCATTCTTGCAAAGGACAGGAAGATAGCACTATTGCTTAAGAACTGGACTCTTGGTCTTAGGACATGAGAAGAGGGCTCTATTCACTGCTCTAACACACATTCCTCATGGGATATTGAATAAGTCAGTCTTGGCTTCGCAAATGTGCTCAGCAGCTGCTTCTTATTATCAGATTACCAAAGTGCTGAAATCTTTTGAAAATCTGGCTATTTATTTTGTTGCTGAATAGGATCAGAGATCTTTTGAAATCTGGCTCCAGTTGGAGTGCTGTGTTCTTTTGAAAAGCTAGCCCTAAATCTGTATATGCCTCAATTTCTCTATTAGCATTATCAGCACTGTTCTGCATCAAGAGGATGAGAAACAGCTCGCATACACAGTAATTCAGATTTAAAAGGGGATATATAGATGTACAGTTGCTCTTATAATTGTAGAAATACAATATGTACTTAGAAAAGAAAATAAAACAACAGATCCTGATTTGTCCTAATGTTTACACAATTGGTTTTCTTTAAGATCTAAAGTGAGGTAATGTTGACAATATTATTCTACTTGCTATAGGTGAAGTTTGGGAATTGTCTGTATGTATTAACATGTGAGCAAAGATATTTGTCTTCCTTTTATGATTATGAATATGCATTTCTTTACAGATACTGAAATAAGACACAGAATTTTGTACTTGCATGTGGTCCCCTCCCATGCAAAGCAAAGCAAAAACAATTTTTATAGGATACAAGCAGAATTCAAAGTGACAACACACACCTGCTTGTGCAGATGCACTCAGCTAACTCTGTGAGTAAGAACTATAAGGATTTATGTCCCAAGCACTGAAATTAAGATAAGAATTTTCTGACAGCTCCATTTAGGAGGACAACTCTGGCACAACTGATATTAGGTATTTTGTTAGGCATTAGCCTTTCTTTCTTTCCATAGTAACAGAAAGTGAAGTATGACTAAAACCTTAAAATTTAAAATAAAAATATTCACTTTGGCTCAAAAGCTAGCAAATAAACAGACAATTATGTTTATTAAGGGAGCTTGATATTTTAAAACAACACAAGTTCCCCAGCTGTGTAGCAATTCTTATTTCGCTCATGATCTCGGGCAGATATAGAGGCTTACATGTTCTCTTAAATGGTAAGCTCTCTATGAAGGGTGTTCTTTAATTACTGACAGCTAATGAAAACAGTTTTTACTGATCTCTCTAATGTCCTGGGAAAGTCTTTACTATGGATTCATTGTATTCTACTTTATATCCCTGACTGAAATGGGAGACCACAAGAGCATAGGGATTTGGTGGAAACTCGATTTCCTTCCTCTAGCTTTAAAGAGAACCGTTGCAGAAATTAAGCTGCATTGATATTGTGGTCAAACTTTGGTCAGACTGTGGTTATACTTGCATATTATATAGATATAAAATCACTGCACTTTGGTTTTTAAAACTGCTGGGTCTACCTTCAGTATCTAAATACTGCTCTGTTGCCCAAAGGTATCTAATAAAACTATTACATGAAAATAAATATTATTATTAAATCCATATACTTCAAACTTCACTTCCAGGGCTCTATTATTTCCTCCAAATATTGAGACACTTTGGAAAATACTTGTAAATATACAAGTGCAAACATATGAGATGGGAAACATAGATTTTCTGTTTCAAAGATTTTGTGTTTTCTTTCATTTCCAACAAAACATTTTCTTTGAGTCATAATTTTTTACTTGTAATATAGAGTGATGTAACTCTTGGTAAAAAAAATATTATAAAAGCTCATTCATTTATACTACTTTATTCCCTCTAAAAACGCCTGTCTATATTTTTTATTTGTTTGTTTGGAGTTTTTTTAGGTTTCTGCTACATTCATTATCAGCTGGTTAATCTATTTCTTCATACAGATGTATTTATTATCCCTGCAACAGACTCAACAAGATCTAAATGCAGGATGCATTCAATGGCAAATATATGGTAGAAGTTCAGATGACCCAGAAAACCAATAAACTACAATAATAGAAGATTAAGCTCCATTGAATTTAGCAGGGCTTTATGAATGTTCTTACATTCTCTGCCCAGATGAGGAGACTAAGGTATGAAAGCTACACTGAAACTGTTAAATCCAACCACAAGATCCAATTCCTCAACTGCTTTCATTTGCAAAATGGTGTGCTACCACAGTAAGCTTGACTGAGGCTTTGTCCAAAGCACTCTTCATAGCAAAGGCACTTCCTTTCTGTTCAGAAAAGGATGAATAAAAAGACAAATAAAAGTTTCATCAGATATTGCAATCTACCAATAGCAACAGACTTTTTTCATTTTACATATCAAAAATTACAGCAGTGATTACTGTTCCTGATTACTACAAGGAAAAAGCAGAACAAGCGCTTTTGGCACACCGCATTCGTCGCACATCTGTAATTGGCTAACCCCATCATGTGTGTTATTTCAAAAAGTTATGTAGACTGCACATATAATTTAAGATATTCATGCTTCTAAAAAAGACCACCTGGAGCTAACCCATGCAACATAAAACATGAATGTAAAAATCATATGGAAGCATTTTATTAAGAGCTTTGGAAAAGAGGACTGTTGTGGCACTGACTTTTACACAGAAATTTCTGCTGAATGAAAATCCATATCACTACATAGTGACAAGAAATTAACTTCGTTTTAATTTGAAAGTTTTCCCTGCCTTATTTTACTGTCATTGCTGAGGTTGGAGCCAATGCAACTGTCAATACTATACTCCTCCTGATATATTTGCCCCTGCAAGCCTGAAGACTGTGCTCTTGCCAAAATCCACTTAGCCAATATCATCAATGTTCTCAACCATGAGTTGTAACGACAACATCCACCATCTTTTAGCTGGAATGAGGAAGGTATGTTCTCAACTCAGGAATGAATTTTTACTGACATGGTAAGGACTGCTGTGCAAAGGAAGACATGCACATTGAAGGAAGAAAGAATGAAGTGAAAACCTAAAAATTTTGATATTTCTTTTAAATATTAATATTCTTCACCAGATGGTTTTCATTACCAAGTCTGCATTAAGAATGCAAACACGTAGAGAAAAATGTGGAACTACACAAAGGAGAGAGTAAGCACTAGAAGCTGAGTCCAAGAGAAGGACATTTTGCATATCTGAGGTTTCAGCTATGGACTCAAAAAGACCTCAAATAGCTAAGAAAAATAAACTGTATTAAAAGAACATAATGAAAATGCAAAATTGACCAAATAATTGTAAGTGCACAAAATGAGAAATGAAGATGAATTGCAGTGTAATAGAATGGAAATACAGTAGTGGGTTGGAGTGAGAGAAAAGACAATAAAGTCACCTTTTCTATTTCCTTCCTCTTAAAACACTGACTGTTTGATTGTTTTCCTATTTAATTGTGAAGTTTCCAGGTGGTGTTCTAGCAATAAACAACTCTTCTAGAGAATGACACCTGATTGACAACATTTTAGAAAAAGTATTAATTTGTTATCAGCAGTAAATATTTTGTGTCTCCACAGTAGTGATGGATAGAACTTTTTATAATACAAATGAAGCACCATGAGAAACTAAATCATTCTATCATTTCTGCTTGCAGAACTGGAAGGATCAGGTGGGTTCTTTTTATGCCTTTGTTCATGCAAAAAAAAAAAAAAAAGAAGACCTGAACTTGAAATGCTTTTGCTGTTTTTTCTGTACTGCTTCACAAAAAACCAAAACCTTTCAAAGTCATTTAACTCCAGTAGCCAAGACTTTAGGACACCCATGAAAACTTTAAAATTATAATAGTAATAATAACAGTAATAACAACAACAATATTCTTATGCTGAAACAAATTTTAGGAGGTTTGGTTTACTAAGGTGCATAGATCATTGTCTATGATCCAAACATCATTGTAATTTGCCAATTTTGAATCAGCATTTAAGCTCAAACAGAGCTACCTTATTTTGGGTCTCATATCTTTCACACCAGAAAACCGTCAATAATTCTCACAGAGAACCTTCATGTTTTACCACTGAGCGCCTGAAATTTTCAGTACTCAATTTCTGTTACATTCAAACAACACCTAATAATCTTTAACTTATGTACTAGGTCAAAAACTAAGGTACCTCCTTCTATGGCTGCACTGCCCCTGTGGCCACATAAATAGGTTTACAATGGATAAACATTATGTTTACGATCAGTGTTTGATAGTGATACATAGTCAGAGCACGATAGTGGCCTATATATAAACAGGGATCAGATTCTCATAAGAACAATGCCTGCAAGTCAGGGAGAAATAAATTACATGGCTATCAAGAATTCCCCAGCACAAGAGCAAAAATTGTGCCTGAAGAGGGATTTGGAGACCCTCTTCCTGTCAAGGAATACTACAAATTCATCTGCTTTACATCATTTTCATCTGATTGACTTTTCCACGTCAAACAGTGTAAAACAATGTCTTAGGCCAAAAACATTAAGAAAGAAAGTAATTCTTACTCCTTTGTCCTTGTAGATGGTTTCCCTGAGACAGAATTGTGTAGTGGTTCAGCACAGAAGGTTGGTCTTACTGGAAGGCTTGTGGGTTTCAGCAGGAAAAGGCTCATACTATCTTACATCTTCTGCTCAGAAGACAACACTTCATTTAAAATGTAAAAGGCTAACAACAGGTAATGTTATTTAAAGTATTTCCACAATGAGATCATGCAGAAGAGAACAATTTATTTATCTCTTATAAATGTATACATATCTAGCACAAAAATTATTAGAAAAAGAGATTTAAATTAATGAAAGTAATTCCACTTGACATTTGGGCTAACAATTACCATACTTTCCAATTATCATTACTGCTTATTTTCTTTCCTGGAGAATTCAAAGTGCTGGACTGATTTCCTCAACCCCAAGCCCCACAGTATGATACGACATCAAGTTCATTTTCAACCTAGACTTACATACTTTGTTTATTTTGAGAATGGATCCTTTGAAAAACATCCTAATTTGAAGGAAACAGGTGTCATTTTGTTTTAAAGCACAATTATTCTTCTTGTGTTTATCAATTAATTTTAACCTCACTACCAATGCAGACTTGAAGTAACATTGAGTGCTTTATTGCAAGGGACTTTTCAGAGTCGTATTTACTTATTGAACAGAAACAATTTAGACAAGAAGTATTTCAATAAACCACAAATACTTCTGAGAGCATCTGATTTCTCCTCATACTGATACATATTAATTCCAGAACACAACTGTGTAAAACTACCTAATTGCAGAACATGGAACACTAAAAGTAGAGACGACTAAACTAAAAGTTACATTCTTTACACAACCTACCAGTCAATCAGTACTATTTACTGAAGTCCTTTTCACTGCTCAGCTACAGTCTCTCACTCGTCTCTTCTCTTACAGCATAAGAGGAGTTTTTTTACTTATGTAACATAAAATGTAAAGCTTTGGCTTAAAAACGTAAAACTCATTATAAACGCACTTTTAACTTGACATGCCCAAAATTGTCTTGCATAGTGTAGTTTCTACATGTTACACGATTCAACAGGAAATTAGACTCATGGCCTTACAAAAACACTTGTATATCCAAAAGCAGAAATTAACATCTTCAATGAAAAAAAAAATTAAAATCTAATTACTATTTCAATGTCATAATGGCAAATTTCCAGGACAAGGGTTTGCAAAGTTAGGCACAGCAGCTCATTTACTGTTGTCCTCAGAACATACTCCAGACCCATGTAGTGAAAATTTTATTTCTACTGACTCTAAATAACTTTTTGAATTTTTTTTTCCTGGAATTATGTCCTGGTTTTAAGAACAGTCTTTAAACTCATCTGCTGTAAGTTGTGTGTGTATTTGTTCATAAGGACTCCGATCTACTACACACAGAAAACCTCAGACAATGTATCAAAAGAAAAATTACTGAAGCCTGCTGTATTAGAAGATGGAATTTTTTTCCATTTTTAGCAAATGTCAAATCATTGACTATTGCTTTTAAGATTAATAAAAGATATAATGGTTTCTAGATCGCCTCTAAGTAAAGATTACTATGAATGGAGAAATGATTTACCAATAGTCACCGCAATGAAATTTCTTTAAAGGTTACAATCATCAGTTATTTAGCTGAAACACTGCTGAGAATGCCTGGTCATTTCTTGAATAATGCATAATGTTCATTGCAGATTTGATCTGTATTATAACAATACAGATATTTCTAAAATAATGGAGAAAACTATCTGTTACTTTCCAATTGCTCAAGATATTTCCATAAAGTAATTGACTCTGAAAATATTTTATAGAGTTACCTGGGTGCTCATTTGCAAGCACAACTTTTAGTGATCATTACACAATAGGCATAAGAAAACAAACTCATCAGCATTTACAGACTTTTAAAAAAAGCCGTTATAAATACAGGGCAGAGTAAAGGACCTCCCTAAAAAACTAAATTAAAATTATTAAATTGTTCTATGGTACTGGGGGACAAATTTAAAAATAAACTTTTAAAATTAATGATCAACACAAGCAGACCAACACATTTGGGGGAAAAGAAATAGTAGTTGCCCACACAATGTAACTACTTCTCAAATAATTTTCCAAATACCTATAAGTCTATTCAGAAGATTGCTTATGCACACACAAAGTACAATGTCTAGTGTTTTATTGTAGGTTTATCAACTATACTTCACATGAAGCTGCAAGCTATTTTTGTGAGCTTGTTTATACATATGAATTTCTTCAAGGGCAGCAAAAAGCAACCTTAACAAATTAAACTGAATTTCTGTTGATGTAATTTCATGAATGTTTGATCAGGATATGTTGACATGTAAGAAGAACTGGCGAAGTAATAAAATATACCTGTACTACTGTTAAAACTGCTTATGGGGAATTCTTATACAATGAAACACTCTTTCATCAAGCACTGTTTCAATATACTGACACATACATAATACAATCCTACTTAGTATAAAGCTAAGCACCCAAACAGGAGGAAAAAAAGGCAAACCCCCTTCCTCAGCCCCCACACCCCTTACACCTAAAGGAATGAGAACCACAGCACTAGATGGCTGGAGGAGCAGGGTTATTAGATACGGTGATATATTAAAATAAATTGTTTACTGAGTTCTTTTATAGGGACAAACATTAGTCCAGATCAGACTATTTTTGCAATTGTCTAAGAATAAAATTTTTTTCTTCATTAGAATATTTGCACAAAAAGGAAGATTCAGCATTCAGTATATATTCCACAAGAAGATAATGAAAAACAGATCCCAGATACTCTGAAAACATACAAAATGAACTTCAGAGCTCAGATTTTCAGTAGCACAGGACAGCTTGTAGAAGCACAGACAGATCATACATTGTACAGCAGAGTCCACTTTACATCCACCTTGAAGTACTGTTTAATTGCCTGAGAATAAACTCTAATCCTGTAAAAATAGGGAATATTTGCATATTATATCAGAAGCCTAATGAACCATGTTACACTCATGCCCTGGATGATGTAATTATAGCCTTTTTTTTCACCATGAGAATTATATATGATGTGGTAGTTAATAAAATTAAATATATTAAATGATGGACCTACGTCCAGCTACTAAATCCTCAACATGCAGTTGCTTCGTTTTTGCCCTCCATTAAAAATTATAACTTTCCTTAACTATTATCACTTCCTTTAAATGGAAGAGCAGGTAAAAGCCCATTGCACCATCAATACAAGTAACCCTTCATGGACAGCTGTGGGCTGATAAATAAGATTCTATTTCTACCTTCTCCCTTCACCTTTAAAGATGGCTTTTTCATTTGCCTCATGTGATATACATTGATTTACATTCTATCTAGTTCAGTTAAAGAGTTTCTGTTTCATAATCTGTGAGAAAAAAAATGAAGTGCTCAAATCTCATGTCTCTTCCAAAAATATGTTTCCTTCAAAATGTGAGATCAGTAGCTAAAACAAAGCAGGGTAGTTTTCTGTGCTGTCAAAGACAGGACACCCAGAAATCCCATGTTTGGTAAACCTGATTTCTGTTAATGCAACTTACTCTGTAATTTAAAATACTTATCAGACAGAGATCCCACTCATCTAGATGGGTAGCATAAGTTGAAAAAGTAATAAATTACAAAAGCAGTCCACTTTACACAGGTCACTGGAAACACTATTTAGGACCAACATGCACACAGCCTCTAATTTGTGGCAATTCACATCTAAAACGTTGCCTTTGCTGCCTGACTGCTTGTTTGAGCATTAGAAGAGGTCATTTAATACTGAAAACAGTCTATTTTGTTGAAAAATGCCTACTGGCTCAGAAGTCAAAATAATTTCTATGGACATTACAAAAGGATAAATAATATCCTAGTTTCTCACCTGAAGATTTAAATATTTGGATGTGATGCTCTCAAAGTTCAGAAATATGTGATTCTACCTTTAAGGTATAGCCAGAGAATTAAGAAATTGAGTTCTCAAATCAAGCAACAATGCCATGTTCCTCTCAAATGCATCCTTATAAAAAATACTAAAACAAAGCAACACAATAACAGCTAAATAACTTGAAACAATTTAATCTATGTCACCCAGAAGGCTTACAGCTGTAATAGTTACAACATAGGTTCGTTGTTAAACAAAAAATAAATAAAATAAGAGGTTTATTTCACCTTCACATGGTGTCTTTCTCATGCAGACCTCAGATTTCCACATTTGAATCCCTTTAAAGGATTTGATATGCAGGGAAAGAAGAAAGGATGAAGGTAAAAATTTCAATTTGGAGGATACTAAAGGCTGCCATATTCTGTAGTACACAATATATATACTCCATACCTTTTACTGATGTATTAGGTGGAGGTCCTTCCATCCTCAAGTTCCATGGAGGATCACCTTGATTAGCAAAGTCCCTCATTTTCAGATAGCTAATTGTAAGTCGGATGATGGACGCCTTGTCAAGCTGGCTGGTAATGGCTGCAGGCAGTGGCAACAACTTTGCCAACTCATAGAATTCAAAATTCTCCTTTCCCCGGCGAGAGCGAGCAGCATCTCGGGACTTTTCTTTCCTCAAAGCTTGCAAACTGAAAGAAAATATACAAAGTAGGATATTCATCAATATTAGTGTTCTGTCACTTTTAACCAACTTACTTTTCACTGCTGGTCTTCTCTACAAATTACCACATTTTCAAAATGTTGTTGCATATGGATCTACAGACTTCAGGATATATAAAATGGTACTCCGTGCTTGAATGATTAAAACTAAGGATAATATTTGAGTTTCAGTGGTAGCCAACATATGATGTAACTACTCTTAACTCACTTCAGCTGCTTTCTTCTTAGCCTGCCTTTCCTTTCTCTGTTGTCAGTCTCAAGAAAAAAATTCCCAGGGATACTGTGTACATGTGGGGTTTATCTGTCTAGGTGCCATTGCTTCCCCTGACTCACTGTAAGCCAATTTTGCCTTAATTTGTGTCAAATTCTGACTCTTGGGAGAAGCTTAAAAGCAGAGGGTTCAAGTGTGTGCCACCTCTGACAGTGGCTGCAGTGCAGCCAATATGATCAAACAGGTTGGACAGTAACTTCTGAGACACAGAAGTTTAAGTCTGGTGTAATAATGTAAAACTTGCTGGGTTTCATGCAGCTGTTCCTTAGGAGTTGTCCAGCTGTGTTTGCAGTGGAAGCAGCAATCTTTGTCGGTGGGATGAGAAAGCAGTTAATACAGTTATGTGATTCCCATTTCTGATTGTAATTCCCTACATACATGGCAAACCAACAACTTTTTGATCAGGGAGGACCTTCTGCTTTACACTGAGCTGTTGGAAATGCAGACATCCATTTAGTGCTGTTGCACCAGTCTATCACTTGCTACCACCAATACAGAACATGCAATGATAACTCAGGTTTTACTCCCGGGCTATTTGTTTAATTGGTGTAAAACTCCTGAATGCAGTGTGATGACAGTGATTAACACCTGGGGGCTTTCTTTTATTTTTTCACACAGAGCAAAGTGTTTAGCTCAGGATATTATAAGTTTCACAGTATGTCTGCCATGATGGATACAGGTTGGTGCTGATGCTGGGGCTGGTGTCTGTCCATCACTGTGCAAAGTGAGTAGAAACTGTTCTTGTCCCTCACCAAGGGTTTATTTTTCCTTTGCTTTATTTGCTTACTTATTAATTTGATGAAGTTAAAGCCACAATTCCATTAACTAGTCATTGGTTTACCACAGAGCTAGAATTCAACCCATGCATAATAGAACAGCAAATGCTTTTCTCAAGCTTCCACAAGCCTTGCTGAAACCCTGGATCTAATCAACAAAAAAGTCATAATGGCCAGATCTACAAAAGCACTCTGGCATATGAAGTAAATCAGTCGAATTGACACACACAGATATAACACAATGAATCTAAGAGCTCTATTTATCTGTTTTTCTAATTTGGAAATAAATTATAGAGTTTCTCTTGTTTTAATATTCTTAACGACCTGCATTGTTGTAGCAATCTCTTCCACCTCAGACTTGGCAGTGTATATTTGCTGGGCCTTTCACACACAAATGAAATCCCTCTATGACAGTTCCCTGAGTACGGTTAACCTATTACATTCTCTACACATCTATACTAATATCAATTATATTTAAAAAGACAGTCTGGCTCAGAAACAGGAATGATGAAATAAAGATACAGGAGAAAACAGCACATCCTTACCCACAGGTAAAGATATACAATCCTACTGAATGACACAGTAAAGTACATGCTTGTTTTTATGAACTCTATATAGAATGCTAGCACCTTGATCTGTAAATTATATTCTAGGAAAAATGTACCTGAAAAAATAAGATTTCACAATGCTCGTTGTAGATGCATCTCTATCCAATTTCAAATTTTAAATATCTACCATCAGGGATGTGGAAAATCCCTCAAAAGTTGCATTAAATACAACAGATAGAAATACTTGATGTATACAGAGAAATCTGGGAGCTACATCTCTGTGAGGTATGAACAATCCAATTAATTCCAAGGAAGTAGTGTACTGTCTACAAGTCAAATATATACAACAGCAATGTATGAGAAAGGCAAGCAAATGTCTCTGCACAATTGCTTGCAAATGAAAGCTCAATTTCATGGCACATTACAGGGCCTTTACTACCTGTCACCACTTTTTTTTCCCCAGAAGCCAAGCCTGAGAACTCAAGTCCTCCAATCGAGTTTGAGGAATCCAGAAGAACTGAGATTATAGATCTGTTCTGAAAGTCAGTACAAAGAGGTTCACACCTTCTTTCCAAAGCACTTAATTATACCCCTATATAAAAAGGGACATTTTTGGAGATCCCTAGTAAAACAAATCAGAAGCATAACAGATCTCAGCAACTTCTGACATTGAAAAATATTAGAAATTGAAGAGTGATAGAATATTCCTTAGAAACACCAAAATCTGAATCCACAGTTTACAAGTCCTATAGAGGTTTCAGGAGATTGCTGAAAGTGTATTAGAATGCAAACTTTCATAAAACATTACTGAATCAGTAACAGTTTGCAATGGAAGCCAGTTAAGCTGAAAAGTGAGGCTACCTGTGTCAGCAAATGGAATAATTTGAAAGCGGCCTAGGTGTATTCAAACTTCTACAATAAAAGAGTAGAAGGGATGGGGAGCTGACATGAGAGATAAACAAAGGAAACTCCTGAGAAACAGTATTAAGAAGAGCTTGGTTTTTCTCCCAGACATTTGGTGTATTGTAAGTTGTGGAATCTTCATGGGGTGAATCAAGACAAGGAATTTGTAACTTGAAGCACTCTTCTTTTGGCATCAGTGCCATTAAGCTAATTTTAGTGTCCATTGATATGTGCACACAAGTCCTAATTTCTACTCTATATAATTCCACTAGGGAAATACACTTGTACTGTCGGACACTGCAGTTATGCTGATAAAATGGGTCCTTAATTTGGGAGCACTGATTTCCACAGCAGGATGCAGGAATACATTAGATATGACCTAAACATCACTGTTAATCCTCTCTGGCACCTGTGATTCTGATAGGCAACATCAACTTCATCATCAGACACTTTTAATAAAAAAAACCACTGGCACTAATAATCCCAAAAGGATGCTAGAAAAGAGGGGTGTGAAGCTCCCAAAAGAAAGCAGTGGTACTTACACAGGACCAAAACTCATCTTAGGTCCTGTCATATGACACTGGGACTAGAGGTGGTTCTTGATAACACAAAAGAATTTGTTAAGTATCAGGCTGCAGAAACTGAGAAATACACAGTCTCTCCTGCTTATAAGAAAAATAAGTGTGTGAAACTATACAGATGTCTACTAAGTGGATTTCAAAAACAGTCAGAAAGCACCAAGAAAGCAAATATCACGTGTAAGAGGCATGACAGAGAAGGTCCCCCAACAGACAAGCAAATCTACATATAATATCCACAGTACCAACAAGAGACTAACAGTGGGAAATACACCCAAGGGATATAAATATTGCTCCTCTTCTCTCCTGGGGAGCAGGGGAAGAAGCTAAGACAATTGGATCAGAGTGCATCACTGTACAATGTAAAAGGATGATGTTGTCACACAATGGTGAAACTTCATTCATTCCCTTAAGGAGACATATCTCATAGAATTTCCAAATACAGAGTCCACTAAAGAAAATGAAGAGGTTTCCAGCTGCTAGCTCCTGATAATTCTGAGAAGCAGTACCATATAAACAGGATATTTAATGGCTTGAAAACTAATGCTATTTTAGATATGGTTTCTAAAATATATTTTATTTTTCCTTTTAGGGCCTTTCCAGATGGACTGATATAAAGGGGGTCTGGCTTTACAGATGAAAGAGTACAATAAATACTACCATATAATTCTAAAATTGTATACATGACATTTCTAAAGTAGATTTTCTATTGAAGACACAGCAGATGCAGAAGACATGATAATATGGTGTTGCATGAAAGTTTTATTGGTACTCATAACTCACTTGTGATTTCATTGTGCTTGTGGTCATTCCAAGCTTAACCTGCTCCATATTTTATTTCACATAATTTTATATACTTTACATTCATAAGCATATACCTGCATCCATATCTGTGTGCACACCCACAACCTCCACATGTCTGACCAATTGACATCTGTCATTTTAAAGCTGGGACAATCACAGATCCTAATTTTTTCAGCATTTAATGGCAATCAAACATGTTACAGCATATCAACAGATACATTGACCTAGACAAGGATTTTTAAGCATATGGTCACAGAATCACAGAATATTCTGAGCTGGAAGCTACTCACAAGGATCAAGTCCAACTCTTAAATGAATGGCCCAGCTGGGTATCAAGCCCACGACCTCAGTGTTATTAGCACCATGCTCTAACCAACTGAGCTAATCTCAGGGTCATAACAATACCTCCCTCTGTTTCTCAGTTTGGGCACTAAAAATCCGTGAAATAATTTAATTATGTGAATTTGCATTTTGAATGATAACAAGAGAATGGTTGCAGTTACAGATAAATTCTGTGTGCAGTTTCAAAATACATCTTGGAAAGAGGTGCTTCACAGACTGGCCCTGTTTTAGAAAGGCAGTTCACATTTACATTTCACCTACACTGTTCCCTTAAACCTGATGCAGAAGACCCCCTAAGCAGGACTTCTCAGAAACATTGGTGTCCCCCTGCTCAACCCCACATAACAGCACTGCTAGGATTTACGGTACCTTCATTGGACTTGTCACAAATAGAGATTGGATTGGGAGCGATGGCCATAAAATAAGGTTTGACGGACGGACGGACTGAGAGCTCAGGATATAGTGGCTTGAGCCAGTGGACAGCTTATCTGCAGTGCGCCATCATAGCTTTTGCTCATTTCCATTAACTACCAGCAGAGAGGTGAGGCAAACTCTCACAAAGGATGCACAGTATTTTTGAGAATGACATGGAAATCCTCCCCGATTTCAGTAGAAACTTTACAAATGCAACAGTATAGCAGAAAAGGGCATTTTTTCTTGTATTACTAAACATATTCATACTTGTTAACCCAGCTGTTACTGATAACTAGTGAATTTCCTAAGCCCCTTACAACAATATAGATTAGTAGCAGCAAAACCAGATACAGTACAAAAATAACACTTAATATCTAATGTTTATAACAGACTTTCTAGAGAATAAAGCAATATGTCTCTGTGAGTATTTTTCTATTAGTCTAGTCTTTTAAATTCAAGGATCAAAAGGTCCACTATAAACAGTATCCAACTCTCCAAAGGACATAGTCAGGTGAATGTTATAACCATGTCACAGAAGACAAATCATATATGAGGAAAGGATGTGCAACATTAGAGCACACAATGAATCTACTACAGAAAATATGGACTGGATATAATTGATCCAACCCCCTTGGCCACCTGAAAGAAGCTTTAAATTTAGTATGCCCCTCTAGGTACAGTGTGTTATATAAAGAACACAAGAAGGCTTACTTGCTATTGAGCACAGTTATCGTATTACATAAAGCAATAAATTTATGCTGCTCCTGAGTCCATATTTGTGCAATTCTGTGACTTATGCTAGAAAGATCCTCTTATCTTTTTCTACTTTGTTCCATGTTAATGCGAGGTGACATAATATTACCATACTTTGGACATTTTTGTATTGAAATCAACTTAGGTCCCTTCCTCTTTTATTAATAACCTACTTACATAATTTCTGTATTTATATCATGCAATATAACGGATTATTATGAAAACTGGACTACTACAGATGTTCATACATTCTGATCTATTATAGGAATAATTGATTACCTGTTCCCTCAAAGCCAAGTCCTTAAGAATCTTTTCTGGGGCTTCAAGGTGACCAGTGAAAACAATGAGGGCAGTTAAGCCCATTTAAAACAACAAGTACATTTAGAATCTGACTCTTAATGCCTGGGCAATTCACTAAGATAATGTCCTGCTCCACCTATAGGTGATCACCCATAAGCCATGTTCTGTCGTACAAAAATCTGTTTTCATTTCTCTGACATCATGGAACAATTAAACTTCATTAAAAGTTCAAAGAATGGAATAGCATCAATATTTAAATGACTCCATTACTTGGAATATTTATTGATTTTACTTCTACATGACTCTTATTCCTGAGGTTTTTTTTTCAAAAGTTAAGAGTGACTTCTCAAAAAGAGTGTTCAGTCCAGCTGGATGTTAATCTGAACAGCAGTGCACATTTTCAGACCCAAAAAATTATTTAGACTGGATGAAAGATGAAGGAAGTAAAGCAGCCTAACCTGTACTGCATAATTTCACATATTATAGTTGAAAAGTCCAGTTTAGCAAGTCAAACATCACCATTGGTGGTAGCATGAGCCTAAGCCTTGCTATTATCTTTTTTTCATTATTGTTCTGTTTTTCTAAAGGTTATGCTCTAGAGAATTCACAAATATGCAGGAAACTAGACATTTTTTCAAAAAAGTAGATACAAATGAATATAAAAGAATGAATCAAGAGAGCTAATGTTCCCATAGATATAAATTAAAAGAAGAAATAATCTTCTCCCAACGTCTAAGACTAATTCAATTAGTTCTGAAAAATTTATAATGAAGGTATGTTAATATGTTTACCTCTCATTTCTACACTGCATTTTGCTATCTTTGGGGATTTGTTTTTTGGGTTTGGTTTTTTTTTTTTTTTTTTGAGACAACTTCTTGGCCTTTATCCCTTTCTTTGCTTTCCTTTTTACTTTCTGCTGTCCTATTCATAGATTTCCTTGTCACAAAGATTGTTTCTGAACGGAGAGTACAAGAACTTCAAGACTAATAATAACAACAGTTACAATGTTTAAAAGAGAAGACCACTTTTGTGACAGAAAAACCTCCAAAATCAAAAGCCACATAAAATTGTAACCCCTTTCTTTTTAAGTAGGTCTGAGAAGCTAGACAGCAGATTTTTATGGATTTTTCTACTTGTTTGCTTAGGAGATCCGAACATTGCTCAGTCTCACTATTTATCAATTAATCTAGCATGCAGCCTCAAAGGAGAAAGGTCGACTTGTATTAAAAATTCATCCATCAAAAATTCATCAAAGACTTCAGCATTTTAACTTGTGAACCTTTGAACACCTACATACTTGTCAGATCTGTGGTCATAGTTAACTGGAATCTATAGCACCACAGTGCCTATACTTGCTCTGACAGGAGCTGCATGAAGATACTTTCAGGTGGAAGTGCAGTACATAACCTAGTGAGGCAGACTGCTTCCTCAAACTGTTCTTTTCATCAAACAAAGGATATCCAACATCTGACTAAGTTCAAAGTCAGTAAGATCAGACCCTTTCAATGACCAAACACATTTCAGGCTGGTTCATTTTTGCACCACCATAAAAATCAGCACTCTTACAGGGCAAAAAAGTGCCAAAAAAAGTAAATTAATTATCTGATATCATCAATGGCCTGGTCCACAAATTAAAGCCATTTAATGCTGTCCAAGAAATAATAGTGTTTTAAGACTTTCTTTAATGTGTGAAGAAAGCTGCATAGTATATGCTGGAAGTTAAAGCTGGAATCTTCAAGTTCAAGGTAAAAACTCTGCTGCTTAACTAATGCACTGCTCATAGCTGTCATCATTAATTTATGTTAGCCTCTGTAAACATCAAGAGTATAATAGGCCAATTTCACAACTAAATATAGATGCACATTTTGCCCTTATATAAATGGCAGATTGCTGCTGTAGATCATCACTGCAGCAACACGTCAGTAAAGATGCACTGTTTGATGGTCTGATGCTCACACAATATATAAAACCAGTTGTAATGGTTGTTTGGAAGCAAAGTGTAACATAGCAGCAAAATTTCATTTGTTCCACAAACTCAGGATATATTAAGCTTGGCTGACAAAGACTGTTTGATGTGCTAAATCAGTTTGACCTTCATTTTTGCTTTATGTTTCTCATTTAACACATGAAATTACCATTATTTTTTCACCATATAGGAAAATATCACATAACTGATTTCTATTAAAAACTTTTCTTTTCCTTGTAGAGAGAAAAAAAAATACATTTGGCCAAAAGTGCTTTCACAATTATTGCAAAAATTATAAAAAATAATACCTCTATTAAACCAAATTTTTATTATATCAATAAGACTTGAGGTTGGTTTTTAGGGGTTGTGAAGGGAATCCTTTTATTTTTAATATATAAACATGGTTCAAGGAAAAGGTTTGTGTATGCTTGAAGTAGTCTTTAAATTGAATGTTTTATCACCAATAAGTACCTTTGTTGAACCATTTAAGTAACAGGATTTACTTCCGAAGTGAGTCATTAAAACATAATAATAGGAACATGGCAGGTTTTTAAGGATTACAAACTTGCCATCCAGCACAGTCTTTTAAAACTAATGTACACTTCGATACAGAAACCATTAAGTGAGCTGTGATACACTAATTCAAATCCAAACTCTACAACTAGAACACTAGTGTTTTGATCTTTTTTTTTTCCTATGTTGAACTAAGCAATTGCCAGCCTCATGATAATAGAGAAACTGCAGTTTTATCAAGCAATTTTGCAGCACCCAATAAACAGCACTTTACCTTGGAGCAACTTGTACATTTCACACCTTAAATTTCTATTTACCAAATCAGCTAATCACTTCACAATTGAACTTCTCAGAACAAAAAATTATCAATTAAAGTGGTTGAAACTCCTGCAAATTATCATTTAGGAATGAAGTAATTGCTTTCATCAGGGCAGAAAAGCCCGCCAGAACAGAAATGTCACTTCAGATTAGTGTTCTCACTCCTGAAGCTATGGATGACACAGCTGATATAAGACTAAATGCCAAGACCAATCAATTGCTTTTGTGGCTCTGTTCTGAGCTGCTGTAAAAGGGGCCATTTTCTAGGATCTACTCTTCATTATAGTAAATGCTATCTCCTTGGTAACATAATTCCATTTCTCATAAATTCCGTCTGAGAGCATTGTCCTAACAATGGATGTTTGTGGAAAAGAATGCTGTTGGTTTAATGCAAAGAAATTAAGTGTGAACGGCTGTCAAAGTACTATAGTTTGCTTGTTCTAAACATAAATTGAAGACTTTACATTAAAAACAGAATACTTTGGCGGAAATGAATGTTCTGTACTAGAGTGATATATTTTGCATTTGGAAGGGATGTATTCCTGGTTGAGAATTTAGACTTTTTCTTGAATACCTATGTTCTGTCTATAATGGGCACACTCATCCCTAGCAGAGATTTGTCAGTTTAAGAGAGAGTAGACAAACACTCCGCTTATTTCACAGCAGTGCAGTTAGGAAATGTGAAACTGCGTAAGAAAACACAGTCTCATTATCATATGACATGCTATTTGTTAGCAGACTCATCTGTGTATAAATGCTTTCTTTGAACTGAGCCCTTACTGGAAATGTCTGTGTTTCCATTTGTACTGTTCAGCTTCCTAAAATACTAAGAATCTGAGTTATGGTCTCCAATTAAAAGGATATCTGAGAAGCTAATTTGGTGGAACAGCAGCAATTTCCTGCATGGTTTTTCTCATGACTGAAGTTTGGAAACAAATTCAAGATTACAGATTTTCGTTCAAAACAGGATGAAAAGTACTCCTCCCTCAACGAGCATAAGCAATTCCAATTAACAACAACAAGACTTATGTGACAGGAGAATATATTACCACATATGTAAAGAAGTAATTTATTCAGCATTAAGATGAAAAGTGCAATTTCATTATAGTATTTCTATGGGTAACCAAAGAAAGAGTACAGGTAACACTGTTGCCAGATTGTGAGTGTAGCCCTGAATGGTGGCAATCACATTAACATATGAAAAACTGCACCCATTAGGTGATGTGGGGAAAACAAGAGGAACAATGTCACTGTGTATCACATCTGCCTGCTTGAAGTAAACATAGTACTTTAAACTGCAAAGCTAGGTAGCTTCAGTCCAGGTTCTCCATATATGCTTTCTCATACTAGAAATACTATATAGCATCTTGCACTTCAAATATGAGCTTTACACTTTGACCTAACAAACAGCTACTACATAAATAAATCGCTCTGAAATGAACAAACAGTATCCAAATTTCTGATTATACTCCTTTTGTGACTAATGTCTTTAAGAAGGAACACAGGTTAGGAGCTTTTTATCTGGATCTGAATTATTAGCTGTTATTTTCCTCACCTATGTCAGAGCTACTGTAGAAATTTTTGCTAGAACCTTTATATCAACTATAGCCATTATTTTCCATAGCATTATTTTTCCAGTTGTAGCTCTGAAATAAACAGCAGCATACGTGAAAACATTTTTGTTTTTTTATTTTTATAAAAGTTGTGTCTGCACCAGGTAGTTTATCTATACCATTAAGTTTTACTACTGCCAAAGGGCCTAAGAGCACAATGTTGCCTTCAGGCAACTCAAGTTTGCTCTTTACAGATGACCTAAATAGGGATTTTGTTAGAGTTGGCTGTGCTCTCTGTAACTATCCGCTTCAATTTAGTTCCCAGAGCCAGGAAAAAAAGGCAAGAATTCCAACCTCTCTCTTTCACTGCTGCCACATAAGTAATATCTTAGTGGTGTGTTCTCAATTACTATAATACTTTCTGAAGAAAATAGAATTCTTTATTTCCATAGCCACTCTTACAATTATCATCCTCATCTCCTAATGCTCTCCTTCCTATCTAAGAGTCATGTGTACACTGATGGGTCTATGTGGAATATACACAAGTTGTAGTTTTGAACCCTACTCATGGGAGTCTTTGTAAGACTTTATGTGAAGAAGTGTTGAAGGGATATAGAATACACTGGCACTGCAGTCCAAAGGGGCTACTCCAGTTTAGAGTCACAACTGAGCTATCTTAAACCTATATAACATATATAACAACAATATAACTTCAACAGTACAGACAATAAGCTACATGACCAACGTCAGCCTAGATCCGTGCATGTTTTTTGCTGCCTGTGATAAAAACCTGCACTGACAGAGATTGCGTTGTAATCAATACTCAAGCTACCTAGTTTTAAAATACCTCCAAGCACACCTTAAAAAAAAATAAAAATACAAAAACATGCAACAACAGCCTGGATGGTGGTGTAGCTACCTTTGTTAAATGCTCAAAACCAAGTAGCCTTAAGAAGACCCTGACGCCATCAGAAGTTCACTAATGGATTTCTGCACACTTGTTTTCTCAGAAGCACAATCTCCTCTCTCCAAGGTGCAATGTTAGCTGTTGAACCATTGACTCAGTAGAGTATGAATGACCTTTAAGGCCTTTCACTTTTACCTCCCTTGCTTGAACCCTGAGCAGTTTAGTGCAAAGTAATGTCAGTAGAACACAAGATAGCAAGATTTTCACAAACAGGAATCTCTTTCACCTATACCACAAGTGAATTAACTTTTATTACTGCTTACATATTCCAGGACAGGCTACAGCCTCCACTGACTTCTTTTGCAGAAGGACTACATTTGCTTTCTCTTTAATGTTCTGAGACAGGGGACAACTCTAACTGTTACATACACTTGTGAAGGACAGAAGGTTGTATGGAAAAAGATATTGTTACTTTTTCAGCAGTTTTGATACATTGGGATAAAAATGAAACCCACATGGCTTTTAGAAGGAAGGCCTTTCTCCTTGTTGCCTTTACAGATATCAGTACTGGTCACGCACATTACTTGGCTTACATGTTTCCTGAAGGGCCAAGAAGAGTCTACCGTCAAAGGTTATGCATTCAACCCAGGGGGTGCTTCATGCAGTGCTAACTGCTCTGCTGGAGGTATGTCCCTATGTATTTTAATTTTCAGGCACTTGCCACAGACCCAAGATTTAATTTCTAAATAAAGTTTTCAGATATGGTACAGCAAAACCCAATTCTCTGCAGAAACCATTTTAATTAGTGAGAGTAGACTTGATGCCGTGTGCATTTTGTGACTAAAGTAGTGATATTCCAAAACTTTTCCTAAAAACACACTCATTATCAATTACAATCCTAAAACTGTAAAAAGCAACACTTAGGCAAAAGCCTCAAATTTTTAACAGCTGAGACATAAATTTCATACTCTAAGTAATGCTTATCTTTAACAACATTCAACTATCAGCAAGATTAGCAACATCCTAAATCCATCAGATTGCACATATCAAAGGTATTGAAATCATTAGGGCTCTGAAATACAGTTCAGAAGCTGCCCTGGCTACCCTTCAACCTAGTAGTAAAGGTCCTTGCTAAAACAATTCCTCAAAGAGGGACAGCCAGAGACAAGAAATGCGAGCAGCATCAAACCACAAAACATAGCAGGATGCAGAGGCAAGAGACCCTTCTGTAAAGCTCCTTGCCTTGAGTGACCTCTTAATTACTCAGCAGATAAAGCACCTTCCTGCAAAGTCTTACAGGTCTAGACCAGAGAGGAATATCATGATTATCTAGGAACTATCTTCAACACGAGGCAGGCCATACAGCATTACCCTGTAATTGTGGTTTCTTTTGCAGAAGTATCAATCGTAATCTGGAAACTCTAAGATGTAAAGAATTTCTATTGCTAAGCAGCTGCACTGTTTAAATTAGCCTCACCATTAACATTTTGTGGGGTTTTTTTTCAGTTTCAACTCTGCTGAGTTCAGCTTTCAGTCACTGAATCTTGCAATTCTTTTGTCCACTAAACAAAAGAAACTCCAAATATCTGCTATCTTCTTCCTGCCTGGGTGATTATGGTCCATGATCAAGTCACTCTCTTAACCTTTCCTTTGACAAGATAGTTGATTGATTAAATAAACTCAGTTATTGTATGTTTTCCAATGTTCACTTTAGCAGTCTCTTCTTTTTTTTAAACATAAAAACAACTAAAAGATTAAAATACTGAATGCAGCAGCAACAATCATCATTTCCATGTTTAATACTTCAATTGATACATTTAAAGATTATTTTATTCCATATCTGAAAGAGCATTATACTGGGCTACAGTGTTCTGCTATTATTCATAAGAAAACTTAAGTCTTTCAATTTGGGGTTCACAGAAGAAAGAGACACTGAGATAAAGCTCTGAACTTGAATGTCAGTTGTGAGTTTTTCCCTGTATCT
Organism: Climacteris rufus; assembly: GCA_013398175.1. Classification (NCBI taxonomy): domain Eukaryota; kingdom Metazoa; phylum Chordata; class Aves; order Passeriformes; family Climacteridae; genus Climacteris; species Climacteris rufus. The sequence continues at coordinate 1,068,977 of VZRZ01004225.1, forward strand.
TATTCTTGGCCAGTCATGTTGCAGAAGTGGAAACAGATCTGATAAGCTTCATAACCTATAAAGCATATCAAATGAGAGAAAAATACTAATTCATTAGTGTGAGAAACCAAAATATTTTCTCTCAGGCATGCAGAATTATCTCAGCCCAATCTAGGCTGATCATCTGCAATAATTTCTTTATTTTATTTCTGAAGGATAAAGGGATCACAAGCAGGCAAGGATTTCTTTTACACTGCCTCGGAATTTTTGGTGTAAAATGGTTGATTCAGGTTAAAATGGCCGAACTCAGAAACAAGAAGAAACATTCTGCCAAATGATGAATTCTTGAGATAATCCCCAAGAGTCATTATTCACAGAGATGTTCAAAACAATTAAAGTATGATTTTCAAAACCACACAATTCTGGCAAATCCTACTCCAACTGAAAAGATGCACCAAATGTTGTGTTTGAAAATGCCTCTTTGCTATATTAGAAACCTGTCCTTACTGGGGTAACATCAGCCAGGTGAACTAGAAATACTTTGGAGTCAAGAGGAAATTTACACCCATAAACACTGTGTGTTAATCTTGGACCTTACCTGTTGATAGATCTACAAGCTCATCGGAAGAGGAAAGAGATGCAATGACTGCTAGATTGTTAGTAATAGCTAGTGAGTGATGCTGAAAACCAGCAATTGCTTAAGGATTGTGGGTGGGGGTTTAGATTCAGAAAATAAAGAAAAAAAGAAGGAACCATCACAAAGAGCTATTATACCTGACAGACTCTACACAAGACAGATGAAATGTGAGCTTCAGTATTCAAAATAGAAAGGATACAATCATATGTCTGGTTAACTTGCAGGAAATAGTTCCAGAGACAATTTTATACTAACTACAGTGATTTGAGCAATTTTTAAAAATAATACCAACCAATTTCTCTCCATTATACTCTGCTGGCAGAAAATAAAACATTTTTCTTTTAAATGATTGCCTCTGGCTTTGTTAAATCATGCAGCCTGTCAACATGTGGTCACCAGTTTTACATGATCTTTCTGCCTCTCTGGAAAAGAATGAATTTGCAGCCTGATCTGTGATATAAATACATAATTTGGCATCAGTTAAGGGTGTTGCTATTACTACAAAAAAAAAAAANTGAATTTTTATAAAAAAAAAAAAAAAAAAAAAGACAGATAAGCAACCATAATATTGTAATATGAAAAAAATTCTAAGTCAAAATTATTCATTTAAATTCAAATAGGATGGGGTGGGGTTTTTTCCTTAAATACTACATCTGGCGATTCCTGTTATTGAAGAATTAAGAGGAGAAAAAAAAAAAAAAGTAGCGTCTAATTCTGTCACCAGATGTGCCTGCCCAACTTCATTGATTTCAAAGGACAACATGGACCCTTACTGCTAAGCGATTTTGTAAGAGTAAATATTTGAAAATCAGAATGAGAAAAAAATGTAGAATCCTTCTTTCGGTACACAGTTGTTTCAGCAAGCTCACAGCAGCTGAACAAATTAAATCTCCAACCTTTTGCTGTCAAGTGGGAATCATGTTCTAATAATCCTATAACTGTTTGATTGGGATATATGCTCATCTCAACAATGTGACTAAATGGGAAAAGTGAATGGAGAACAAAACAGAAAGATAAAACATGTTCAATTTTACTTTACTAAACTTACCTTGAATTAACCTTTATGAGACACCTTGTTTTCACTCAGAGAATTTGACTATTTTACTACTCTTTTCAAACCAGGGTTTTCAGGTTTGCTGTCTTTTCTAAACTCCTTTGTATAATGGTTATAGCATACTTCACAATACCCTTTCATCTCTTCTTAGGGATGAAGAGATACACAGAGTCAATCTTTATAATTAAATCACAACTGTTGTCAACAGCAGTTGCTGTGATTTCAGCTTATACAGCTATTATTTGTATTCTTAAGAATGCCTGATTCAAAATCACAAGACAGGAAAAATCATGCTCTTAAGAGCAAGGGAGAAAAAGCAGCTGAAGTGCTCCCCATAATGCAGAAGGAGTTGATGTATCTGTGTGATGCCTAACGCCTTCCAGGCACTTGAAAACTCACTGAGCAACAGGGTTTATTGTAGCTTTAATAAGGCACAAATGCTAATTCCCACACTGCTAACCTGCTGACAGATAGTACTGACATGACAAAATGGGATCTGGACTATTGTGGTTATATGACCAGTGGCAAGGGCTGGTAAAGATACACTCACATGGACCAATCCTCCCAGTCGGGACTGTCTCCTGTAGAGAAATCAGAGAACAGGAGTCTCATAATTGCCTCCAGCATCCCTGAAAAGTGACAGCCACAAACAGACCAAAAACAGTGCCAGAAATCTGGCTGACTAATAGAAACTTTTTCTACTAAGCAGTTTTTAACTGAAATGCCAAAACCACTAAAACAGCTTTAGAATGTTCTATTAATGCCAGTATAAAAGAAGGTATTAACCTGATATGCAAGAAGAATAAACGTTAGGAGAACATTTGGGCATTAAAAAGTAATGACTGTATGACAGTAACAGAACAAGATAAACCAGGGCAGAAGTTTGATTTTCTGGTTACTTCAGGATTTGTTTAGACTTACAGCCTTCAAAAATTAAGAATTCTTGTGCCAATTTTAAAAGTCTTATTTAAATTATTTTATGATTTCAGTTTACATTAAAATATCAAATAAAATAGCATGGATGCTTTGTGTGGCCATCTGCTACTTTCATCAAGTGTCTGTAGTGACGAAAATGAGGATTCTAGTAGTTTTACTGTGGAGATAATTGAAGCCTTTCTAAGAATAATTTCTATTCAGTCCTTTAGAACCAAATTTTGTCCTTGGATCTGTACTCTATCTTGTAATATTAGAACATGGTTCTTATTTCAGCAGTTAATACCAGCCTCTGAATATAAAATATGATATACTAGTATTCTTTCATTTTTTTGTGTACATGATATAGTCTGTATTATATATTTTGGCAGAGGCTTTTGGGCACTCTGAGCACAGTTTTATATTTAAATTCTGCAAATAATGCCAATAGGAAAGGCTGTTTGTTGGTGATCCAAGCTCCAGTCCTACCACTAATTTCTAGTATAACCAAGAGTCAAACACTAACTTGAACAATAGAATTGTAATATTAACCTGCCAGAAAAATTGTTATCATATTTAGTTTATGTAATACATTTTCAAATCCTCACAGATACCAAACCAACCAAAAAGTTTATTCATAAAATTAATCCACTAAATTCAATGAGATTACACACGGATCTTTTGAATAAATCAGAATTTATGATTCAAGCTCATGAAGGCAAGTCCAGCCTGTGGGTTAGGTGGCACTACTGGTGTATCTAAACTGCAGTTCTGAAAACTTTTTTTATATCTATTAAAAAAGTGTGTACTTGTGGAAGATTTAGTCCTGCACCAAACACTTTTAAAACCCAAGTACTTGAATCAGCCTCATTGCTATGGGATGCTGCTTCCCACTGCTTTTACTGCAGCTGCCAGAGCAATGCTCATATGAGCTGGGAATGTTCCAAGAAGCTGCTTCCCTTTCTTTGCTACAACTGTTTATCAGCTTTCTAACTGGCCCCATATCACAGCACATCATACCATATCATGACACAGAAAACAGTTGCCATTCAGCTTGGCTCTCGGTAAATCTACGGAAATCTGGTCTGACCTTCTCTTAGGGAGCACTTCCTCAATGATGTTCTCTTTCCCCTGACATGGTTAAAACAGCCAAAGAGAACAGAAGAGAAGGGAGAAAATAAAAATTAAAATAAAATAAAATAACATAACATAAAATATATAAAATAAAATGGAGAGGGTAAAGAGAAAGAAAATCTGAGAAATAAACCATGTATTTAGATTTCCTATTGGAGACTGAAGGACAGGTGAGGGATTAGTCCTGGTGTCCACATCACTGTAGGCCAACTGGGAGTTGCTGGTGTGTAGTGAGCTCCCATCAGTCTCAGAATCCAGGACACACAGAAACACATGCATTAGGGATGAGGTGTAGAAGCTAAGTCTACCTATATTAGCTGGTCAACTCTCCATACAACACTTGGGGTGTGTGGATATAACTTTCTTTTTTCTCCTGAAAAAGAACAAAAGCAAATTGAATTGATGTAGGAACCTGTTTCAAAGCACAGACTGCACCCCTTGACTTCTCTGAAACTTATTTAGCCCTTCACCTGAAACAGCCAGTAAATATAGATATTATTTCATATACTGCCAAAAATATGTTATATTTGGGAGCTGCATACAGGAATAAATAACAAGATCACAAACACATTAAACTGGCATAGACTAGCATTACAGCTGAAAGAAATCACTTTCCACTCAGTGCTGGTGCTGCATTCCCACTCTACACCATCACCTGCCCTGGAAATAGATAAGGTTAAAACTACTAAGTGTTTTTTACTGGATTAGTTTACAGGTTCCTTAATCCATTTTAACACATGGATGTATAAGTGCCCATATATGCGGGGTGGCACAGAACGACTGAGAACACATCTCTAAGCACTACCAGCTTACCATATTCATGAAGGAAAGGCGATGATAGGATCAAGACTACATACTCAGCTGAAGCTGTCAGAACAATAAGGGTTGCCAGAATGAAACTGCCCACTTGGAATCTGGCCATTCCTTTAGAAATGCTTACTTGGAAGTATGAAAAGTGTTAAACATTAATAAACACAGCCAGTCAATATCTTAAATTCTCTCTCGGCATCATCAGCAATTTAAGGCTGTGTGGGGGCAGTGGTTTGTTTTGGACTTTGGTGGAACTCAACCATATAATGAAACCACAGACACAGAAGAAAATAGATTTTAATATAATTGACAGCATATGTTTCTATATCTCTATTCAGTAGCTGATAGAAATAAATAATACACAGCATGCCAGTGATAACCACGGCAAATACGTCAGCCAACTTCCTGAACTGCATTCTAATGTGATCTTACAGCAGATCTATGCCAGGTTCCTCAGGGCCTCTGTTCACTTGATTTCTTTCTCTTCATAGCGGTTTGTAAAAAATACAGCAAAACTCATTAATTTATTCTGCTTTTCACATTCAAAAACTGTTTGTTGCTCTAAAAGCTTTTTTCATTCCATGTTAGCTAAATTTTCTCACTCAAAACCTTTGCTTTTCTTTCTTAAAATACACAGCAAAGTCTTTGAGTTACACTAAAGTTTGACTACCAAATTCTGGTTAAAAACAGCTAGATGTTACCTGAAATAACATTTTCATATGAAGTCATTCAGATGTATAGTCAGCTGGGATCTGCCTGGTCTTATGAACTGTTTACATATTCTTAAGCCATCAGAGGTCCTGATAGTAAAGCCAGCTTTTTATCACATTTTGTGACTCTGTAACCTACTAGGAGAATTGTAGATGCTTCAATTAATATAAGCATTACTTTAATCCGTGCATTAAAGTGCATTTTTTATTTTGTGCTAGAATATAATAAATTTCATTTTAATATTTAGCAATATTTTATAGCCAGTGTTATCTATATCTATGCTTTTTTATAATAGCAGATACAGTTAAGATTCCCTTCTTCACAATTTAGTGACTCCACTAGCTTTAAACATATTACTCTGGGTCCTGCCAGAGTTATATTAGAATCCATCTCTATGCAACTAAAGTAAAGCTTAAGCCCAAAGGATGGAAGTTCATCAACTTCCCTGTGCAGAGCTTGTCTTGTGGCGTGTTCTGCTCTGCTCATACCGGGTGACAATAGCCATTAGATGCCAAAAACCCAGCTGGGGATTGTCACAACATCTGGTTCCCTGCAATACTCAATTTCTTCTAAATGTGCACACCTCTGAGTGAAGCACATCCAGAAATACAGAGATTTTTTTCCTTTGAGCGTGGAATTGTGCAACCAAGATTATTTCAAAAGCTTAGTTTGTAAGAAAATATACAAATGAATTGTTCCTCGCTCCTCTCCCATCTCTCCTCAAACTCTTACTGAAATCAGAAATTTTCTTTTCCTGTCTTGAATTATATCTAAAAGTGGTGTACCAGAGGACAATAGCAGGCTTTATACCACCTTCGTTTTCTTTTCTCTCCCTCTTTTTTTTTTTCTGGTGCTGAGTAGAGGTGGGGGTGTGAAGGACAAGTAATGTCTTCTGCATACAAAAAAAAAAAAAAAATCTTATTTTAACCCAGCCCACATACTGAAAATACAAGCAGAAAAAGCCACAGCTCTTTGGACTTGAGGAAAGAAAGGTTTAATTAACCTCTGTTGTTTCGCTCTCCACCTACACACATAGGTCCCCTCCTGCTGCCACAGTTATGTATCAAGGTTTTGTCAAGCATCTCTTTTATATGTTTAGCAGCTCTCACACATAATATGAGAATCACTTCCTTTGGATCATCAACTACTCCAACACACAGGAGACACAAGTTCACTCAGCAAACAAGGGAGATTCTTCACTATCCTCCTTTTGGGTGTATTTTACTCCCTTTCCCTCAAAACAAATGCATTCTGTGCAAGACATATTCCTCATTACAAATGTTCATTTTCAGGGTAGCTGGCTGCAGTTAAGAGTGCCTTTCCAGGAGCACTGGCTAACTGTCTTGGCTGATTTCAGCTGCATGGAACGGATTGCACCCTCTCCATAGACCTCCTGCTCTTCTGTGAGCTCTGATGTTACCTGCAGTCTTCAGTCCAGCTGGGGAGGTGCATTGGTCCCAGAGATACTGTGTTCATAGACAGCACCTATATTTTTTGCAGTGTGCCACACATCCTCAATCATATACACAGGTTTGGCTCTGCTCTCTTGCATTTTCAGTTGTCATACAGTTTGAGCTACACATATTTGAGTGTTTTTGCAGATATATCCTGCTTTTCTGTTCTCAATTTCTCCCCAGTACTTTGGATAACAAGGTGGGATATCTGGCCTTGTAACTTTTAAGATCTTCAAATAGGGTGAATGGAGAGAAATCTCATGAAAAGGACTTGACTATCTTTGGCAGCAAGAAGTGGAAATTAAGGTCAGTTGGGAGGGGAAGTAAGATCAGATCTCAGAAAAGAGGCACGTCTCTGCCTCAACAAGGGCATATCTCCCCTGTGGTTGTACAGAGTCTTTTGAGGAATTCTTTTCCATGCCAACTATGCAAAACAAGAAGATAACACTTGGACATCTGTTGTTTGTCCTGATATATTTTGATTCAGACTGACTGTGTTTTGGAATTGGGTGTTGTGATGCTCCAGCCTATCACCCCAGGGGGTGGTTGGTCACCTGACGGGTTCTTACCATATATAAAGGAGAATAGAATAATAAAGGCGGCTGCTGCCTTAACTGGACTGGCTGTGTGTCTTCCTTCATCCACCACTCTATAGCGACATCTCCCCTTTTTGCCCTCCATGTCTTTGCTCCATTGGATTGTTGCCTTGAACAGCTTGGTACACTCCAGCCCTTCAAGCACCTAGGGAGCACACAGGGAAGCTCAGAGGTAAGAGGGAGAAAAGAGGGCAATAGACCTAAGTCATCTGAGAGCTTATAGGCACAGATAAGAGGATAAAGCAACATGTGTGATGTCATGGGAGGCATCATTTGCAGACCAGCAGATCAAGAAAAAGAAGTAGATGAAGCTTCCTTTAGAGTCAGAGGAGGAAGCTTCATAATTGCAGCCCTGGTATTCATTGATAAGGTCATGGAGCAAATCCTTCTCAAGGCCACTTTGGAGAATATGAAAGAGTAGATGTGACAGGGAGTAGGAAGCATGAATTAGCAAGGGCAAGTAATGCCTAACCAACTCAGCTGCCTCTTACGAGATGCTTGCTTAAAATAGGTACGTTGTTTACCTTGACTTAACAAACATTATCAACAGTCTTTCAATAGATCCTTCTAGCCAAACTAGTGAGACATACTTAAAAAGTGCACAATAAGGTTGGTGGGAAGATGTATGAACTATCAGACTGAAAAGGTTGTGATCAGTGGTAGCAAGTTCAATTGGCAGCTAATGTACTACCGGTGTCCTTCAGAGATTAATATTGGAGCCAATTCCAGTTAATGTCTTCTTTAAAGACCTGGATGATAAGATGAATGCATCCTCAGCAAGTTCCTAGAAAATATCAAATTGGGCAAGCACCAGTACAGGTATCCCCCGTGCCCTTCCCTTCCTTCCCTAAGGGTTTGACAGATGAATTGATTCTCCCACAATCCTGAGATACTGAAGTGACCTTTGCAAGTGGGCTGCTGTATTATCAGATAGATGCTTTTGCCCCTTTACTGTTATCCAGGGGGTTGGACTAGATGATCTTTGAATGTTCCTTCCAACCCAAAGCATACAGTTGTTCTGTGATCCTACACAAGCAAAATTTAACCATTGCTCTTTATCATTCTTTCTCACTTTGAGAACAGTAGCATCCAGGAAAAAAAGTCAGATATGCATCCCTGCCCATGTTGCTACTGCTTCCAAAGGCTCTATGATTCACATGACTCTCCCTTACCCTATGAAGGGCTGTCTGCTATAAGTCTATAGGGAAGGGAGGGGTGAAAATCTTGTGAAATCAATTTAAATTAATCCTTCTCACCTCCTAACCTTGGATTAGGGGCATACCCTTCCCTTATGACTAGCACTTTAAAATAAGAGATCAGGCAAGAGATAAGACATGTTCGAATATGTCACTGTAACAGAAAATGAATACAGTAACTATAAAATCAAGCAATAGTGATTCTGTGAATAGTATATTTTCCATTCTTTCACAATACATGATTAGTAGTGATAATTTCACAGCTCCAATTCGCCACTAATTCAAAAGCTAAATTTTACGACAGTAAAAAGCAGAGGCCATATGAGTAAGCTTTGCAGATGGTCCAAAAAAGTTATTTAATTCTTCATCAGCTGGTAATAAACAGCTGCATTCTTGTCTTTTCTGCTTTTGTTTTATGTGTCACAATGTATAAGCTTATTTCTTGAAAAACTGAGAACATACAGAATATTCAAAATACATTGGACTGAAAATGTTATTTAATTGGAGATAATGCAAAATGGAAAAAGAAGATGCACAAAACATTTGAAAGACTAGAGAGTGTATGAAAAAAATGGAAAGAATTTGCAGTCTTTTTTACACCTCTTTTTCTTTTAAGCCTATTCTTATTTTTTCATTCAAGTAGTGAGAAATTAAGGAAAAAAGTTTCTGTATTCAGTCCAGCCTGAATTCTAACATGGCTCTTTGATTACATTTAACAGATGTTCTTTGGTTTATTTTATAGACATCCCCAAATCAGCACTTTGCAAAAAAACAAAGCAGGCCCTCCCCACCCACCCCCAAAACTACAACATGAGAACTTAAGGGTAGATAAAGAGTAGAAATAATTTTATCATTAGGTCTTTAATAGGGTCCTTTTCCCTCCCTGTTCCAAAACCCAGTGAGTAAGCATAACTTAGCCTACACTGGCAAAAAGTACATTACATTTGTTCCCAAAACAGAATAAGCTATTGGATCTTTTTGCTGGTGCTCTCCCATTTTCTTTCCCGTTTTGCTGCCACAGAGGTATTAGCAAGGGCTGTGATTGGTTTGTTTGGGTTTTTTCCATACGTCTAGCACATACACTTATGCCAGCAGCGGATACACCAGCAAATATTGGTTGCTTAAAGTGCATCCAGCCAAATGTCTGACACCATTCCTCATTTAATTTCAAAGTAATAACTTTTTTTCTTCGAATACAAAAGTATAATTAGTAGAATGGTCACAAAATCAGTAACAATGGCCATAGAGCAATAGCACTGATTTAGAATATTACAATCCATGCATATGTACAATTTTATTATCTGAAAAACAAAGTTTAAAGTGACTTTCTGAAATCATTCACTTTCACAAAGCATGCATTTGCAACTACTGCTTGATGAAATATGAAAAGACAGGAGTAAAAGTGTGCAATATAGGCAGCAGTGTGACTTTGTAAAAAACATTCGTCAAGTTAAAATCTCTTCTGTGCAGTTGCCACCATTACTAAAACGTATAAGTATTTCTATTCACCTGCAAATACACATTTTTGGCTAGTTAACCAGAAGGTGAATTCACAGCTGGTATTTAGGCAAACAATTACCTAATCTGCATGAGAACTGCTGAAGTTTAAACATTTGGAACTAGAGGGTACATTTCACCATTGCTATAAAGAATTACATATTCAGATTCTTGACTATTCACATTTTTAACACAACTGAGCTTGGTTTTCTTCCCCTTAACTGAGAAGGCACCTCTTTGATTCTGAATTTTTTCAGTGAACTGAATTCTAACTAAACGGAAAATCTAATTCCAATGAATTATACCATATCATATTTTCATAGGACTGAAAAATACAGGCTCTTATTTTACCTTTGATTCTCTGTTATATTCTGTAAAATAAGGCTCCTTAGAAAACAGTTAATGCAAAATAATTAATTTGTAAAAGAATTGAAATTCTTTTGAAAATTTCAATCTTCCAAAGACTTTTTATTTGGGTGGAAGAAAAACTGATTGATTATTCTCATCTCGATATGCATAGATGCAAAGTGTGTCCTTTTCCCTGGAGCATGCATTGGCACCTGAAGCAGAACATGTGGAGGCAACAGCTTTTCAGGCATCAAAAATGACAGAAGCAGGAGCACAGGTAGACTCTTTGGATACAGTTCTTTGACCCATATTCAATTAATCCATGCAGTTCCTGTGCTTTACCCAATATTAGAAGCTGAACAGAAACTGTATTAGAGTTCACAATACAGCCTTATGCAGCTTCTTCCCTTTAGGAAAGTGTTAGAAAAAGATAATTTTCACATTTACAGAAAATTGTAACAAGACACTGCCTTCCAAATAATCCACCAGGGCTTTGTCTCTGCAGCAAGCAAAGGTGTGAATGTGTGAGTGCAGGCAGACCAAAGCTAGATGTGGTATGAATGATGGTAAAGCTCTGTATTACTGGTCCCCAGGCACGCTGCAGAGAGGCAGCCAGCAGGCTATTTGCATATTTGGGCACTTAGCATGCACTGAAATCCATGCTGCTACAGCTTGACTGCTTTCGGTTGAAGCTGGACTGGGTATGCCCTAGCTGGGATGCTACAGTCACACCTGTAACAGCAGAGTACACGTCACCTGTGACAAGAAGCTAGGAAATAATTTTTTTCTTTATAATTTACTGGCAAAATCAGCATGTGTGCCTGTGTATCCACATGTGCGTACGCATACACACGTACACACTATCCTGCACATACACACATATAATAGGTTTCTTTGCTTTACATTTAGAAAGAATAAAACCCACACTGGGTTATTTAGTTTTGCAGAGAATCTTAGGGACCACTTTGGATCCTTGTTTGCTTCATGCCATTGGAAAAATGACAATGCACACAGCATACACGAGTGTATTACAAAGCAACTCAAATGGAGAAAATGATGGTGACACCACCTGCTCACAGCCATTTCTATCACCACCAGATGCACAAATTAGAGAATCTTTAGGTGTCAAAATGTATTTATATCATTCAGTGCTTGAATGATTTATGCCAAGAATTCAAAGACTACAGTCAACAGTTTTTCCACTTATCTCTGTAGTCTTTGATTAAAGTCCACAATGGGGTTGAGGGGACATGATCTCTATCAGCTGCCAGAGGAAAAAAACACTACGCAAAGAACAAATGCACATAAGTGCCAAAAACACACACAACTTAGTGGCACCTACGTGTGCCTATCTTGCCCCCTCCTTCCCCAAATCACAACCATAGTTTTTGAAAATAATCTTCAGGGTCTCTGCAAAGTCATCTCAAAATAATACTGACGGATTAATCTTTTGAATGCTGCAGATCATGCAACTGCAAACTTTAGGACACAACTAATCATGATGCTTTTTAAATTGTTTACCTGGAAAAAGAAGAAAAAGTTCTCCCGAAGGGTTTTAAGAGTTCCAGAAAGTAAAAGTTCTGAGTCATATAACACTTTACAGATTAGTTCTATATTAATGTATCTTAAATAAAAAAACAGAATTGGGTCTTTTATAACACATTGGTAAGTACCAAGCAGTAGTTCCTTTCCATTTACTATAATAAATGTCAAAACTAATGTTGGGTTATAAGTAACAGTTATAAAGCAAGAAAAAATATTAAATTTGTGGGTTTCTACCTTCCATTCTGGCTCCTTTGAGTGGATGTTTTGCCTGTGGGCTTGATTCCATAGGATGTTTAAATACAGAAATAAATATATAAATAATTATAAGCTAATGAATAGTGTCACCAAGGTCAGTGAAACTATTTATGTTTAACATTATGTATATGCCTAAAGTGCTTTGCTGGACCACAGCCCATATTAACTTCTGTTTTATACAAAAATACGGTGAAGAGTTTCATAAAATAGACGACACCATCTTAAAGGATATTGTGAATCTCATCAATGTTCTGCTGGCTTTGATATATAGCTCTTAATGAATAAATGTACTCTGAGACTTACTGGGATCCTGTGCCGGGCCATTACATTTCAGACACATAATGTTTTGTCATTGCACAATAATCTGTGTAGAATATAGAGGAAATTATACACAACCTGGAGCACCAGCTCAGTATTTCAGTGCCTTTAAGTATTACAACCAGCATAATTCAAGGTGTGAACACATTTGCAGGTCTCTTCAAGAGATCCAAACTCCTATTTTGGTAAGTATTTTTGCAAGAGATTAAGGAGCGAATAATCAGGTAAAAATTCCCTAAAGAGGGAATTACAATTCTATGAACAACCTCCAAATTAATCCCTCTAAATTATTACAATGAGATTTGACAACGTATATGTATAAAATCAATCTAAACCACAAATGTTTCAAGAGATGAAATCAAAAATAACTTCCAGATTATACATAACTGCTAGCAACACTAGAAGAAAAACTCTCCCATTTCTCATGTAAAGAATGTCTTGGGTGACATTCCGTCTTTCAGAACTGCCGAACTTGCTACTTTCCTATGAAACTTGGATATTAAGGATTTGGCTCTTTCAAGTCACAATGTGTGATTAAATAGGGCTATTTTGTTATTTTTGGTAAGTTACATTTCACAGAACCTGGCCTTTATATATTAACATCTAATCAGTGATAAAAAAACACATTTCAAAATACTTTTCTTTTTTCATAATATTTTTGCTTTTCTGAAAACTCTGAATGCTCACTTTCCTTCTTTAATTTGCTGGGTGATAAACCATAAAGAAACAACAATGATTATTATTTATATTTAGAATAATATACAATTGAAAGTCTAAGATTTCTAAGCTACATTAAAACCTAAGTATTTTTAGAATTGTGAGATCATTCTGTTATCATCTTTCTGTGGAACTTTCATTTCTGCCTTTTCTGTACTGAAGCAAAAGTTTCATCCAGTTAAGTTTCATTTGAAAATAAAAATATTTCCTCCAGATTATACTTTGGCAAAAGGAAAATACGTTTCCTTACACTTTACAGTACAGCATATGCAGAGAAACAGAAAACTTGCTCTGTATTTTATGACTTTTTACAAAAAGCACCCTTAAAGAAAAAAAATGTAGAGAAAGAAATACTGTTAGAGAATAGCATATTTTAAACTCATAGTCTTATGATATTTATTAGTATTGATTCTTCTTACATGTCTTTCTATTCTGTTACTGTTCTAAGACTATATGAAAAATAGTGATCAGGAATATCATCATCCATAAGAAATGAATCATTTTCTAAACGGGGAAGAACCTGCTTAGCTCTCCTGTATAGCATATTTAATAAATGATATGCTGGAAACAAAATTTCCAGAGTTGAGCTGTCAGTGGGGGGTAGAGCTAAATGTTGCCAACTAATTGAAAACAAAAAAAGGACAGAAAAGACCAGAGGAAAAAGGATCAGTTCTGAGAGAAACATCTCAACAAGTGAAAGAGCAAAAAGTGCCTGGGCTGTGGACAAAAGGAAAAATAAGTAGACAAAATAAAAAACAAGCACAAAAAGTAAAGTTCATGCTTTCAAGAAGAAAAAAAAAATCAATTATTGTGTTGGATGTATTAAATACTGCTCAATGTTCAGTCTCTACAGTGTTATTCCTCCCTCTATACAACTACAGTAGTTGTCCAAAAATGATGATTAAAAGATTTCAGGTTGCATGACACCTTTAAATCTCTCCTAGATAAGGAAAGCTTCTGTTCTGGGCTCCTCAACACCTGAAGCAAAGCAATGAGAGTACTCCTGAAGGCCTGGGCATAGGGAAGGATGGAGTAAGTGGAAAAAAAACCAAAACAAACAAACAAACACACACACACAAAAAAAAAAAAAACCACCAAAAACACAAACAAGAAAAACCTGGAACAGAGAAGAGAAAAAAATAAAAGGATAAGGATCAGTTGACCACTGTGGGATAGATGTTTGTGAATTTATTATGATGGGTCTAAACTGACTGTGAGGCTTTTGACCCATAGACAGCCCCCTTGAAAAAACCTCCTCTCTCAGATGTAGATCTGAATTTTGCTATAGATTATTATTACTACAGTACTGAGTGAAACATTTTAAAATTAGTCCATCTGACTTATTTGCACAGAACCAATGTTCTTATAGATAAGAAAGACAGGGAAAGCTTCTGGAATCCCTTGTGCTGAATCAGTCTGGCAAAGTGATATTTGGAAGAAGTAAAATCTAGAATTATTATGCAAGTTTTGAAAATTAGGGTACTATAATACAGTAAATGATGAAACACTGTGAATTATTTTCCTCAATTATCCATTTAGCACCATCAGAGATGATGCATATGCCAACTCTGCCAAATTAAAAATGAGGGTTGAAAAACACCTGACTCCTATAAATTCATGAAATGAAAAAGAACAAACAGATCAGAGGATAAAACTACACTAAATATATACAAACTCAATGGCCTCTGAGCATCATTGTTGGTAAAACCATATCCTGTAATTATTTCTCTGAAGTCAGTGTGACACCACAGAGTGTTAAATATTCATTCTTTGGAATAAATATGAATTTAGAACTATTCATCTTTTTTCAAACATCTGACATGCTGCATAAACAGAAAGTATATACGGGGGTTTTTTAAGTAAACAATACAATAAGCAAAGTGATTTATTATGCAATTTATCTCTTTCCATCTCTGTGCTGTTCATAATTCAGATCCACACAGGGCAGTTCATATACCATTAATATATCCCAGATGTGTTTGACTTTAAGGCTATGATCATTTTAAATGTTTTAAAATGTATGCCATTTATCATTAGTGTTATGGTGGTGTCATTCGCATTATTATAGTTAAGGTTGTGTCAGCAGTTCTATAAGCCTTTATTTTCAGGGGTTCAGAACTTGGCAGTAAGAACGGGCTACAGGCTGAAACCTGGCACAAAGCATCCTGGCTTGGGAGCAATTAAATTTCTTTCTGAGAAAGCTAACAAAGGATTTAGTCTTGAAATTCTGCAGAAGAGAAAGAAATGTGTTCATGGTTTTAAGATACAAAGTACTGCTGGCAGATCTTAGACCTTGTTTTGTGCTGAAATGAATAAAGGCAAAAGAATGTCCTGCAGAAGATGAGAATACTGGTGAGTTGGAGAGGGTAGAGGCTAACCACTATCCTTTTGAGCAGATCAGCTGTGTGTATTTCAAACAATCTAGCAAATACAGCAGGACATCTTAGCGACATCTGCAGCACCTGGAAATGCAATGAGCATACATTTTGCACAAAACTTCAAATATCAGAAATGAGCATTTAAAAAATTAACCTAGCAGAAGTCTTGCTACATGACAATATCAGGATAAACTTCAATTCAAATGGTCCTGTTTTATTTGCAACCTCACTGATGTCTCAGTTCTGGCCAGTTTATCTTAACTAAACTGGGATTGGAGTCATAGAGAATTACTACACCACACAGCTAATATTCAATCAGAAATCCTGACAACTATTTCAAGACCCTTATCCTGCTCTGAAACTCTTAAATAGATACATTCTGCAAGGAGCATACATTAGGCTCTTCTAGAAACTAAGTTGGTAGTAGAGGAATAGAGAGTACAGAAAACCCCACACTGTAGTAGTGGTCTGCCAACTTTCCAGTTTGAAGTTATAGTTTGTCTCTCTCTCTGCCACAGCACGGAATTAGTTTCTACTGTCTTACAAAAATAATTTATTTATGAGATCAGAAACAATGGTAAACATCCTATATGTCTGTAGATTCATCATGAAAATTGTTTTCAGGGGAGCACTAAAATTATTAAATTTGCCAGATCCACAGCAAGAAGGGTTGGACTACATAGAATTGCCATTTATTTGTTTTCCTAGCTGCTGCAAACTCCCATACTGTAGAATCTGAGATTCTGTGAGCAGGGATTGTTTAGCCTGGAGAAGAGGAGGCTCAGGGAAGACCTTATCACTCTCTACAAGTATCTAAAAGGAGGTTGTATCCAGATGAGGATCAGTCTCTTCTCCCAGGCAACTGGTGACAGGACAAGAGAACATAGTCTTAAGCTGCATCAGGGTATGGTTTAGGTTGGACAATGGGAAGAAGTTCTTCACAGAAAGGGATTTAGCATTGGAATAGGCTGCCCTGGGATTACTGTCCAGGGATTTACTGTCCCTGGAAGTGTTCAAGAACAGACTGGATGTGGCACTTACTGCCATAATCTAGTTGACAAGGTGGTGTTACGTTATAGGTTGGACTTGATGTTCTCAAAGGTCTTTTCTAACATAGTTGATTCTGTGACTCTAAGTCCTACTGCCAGTTCTTAGAAAATTCAGATTCATGAGCTACTAGTTTGGTTTTTCATTCATTCATTTGGTTTTTCATTCTACCAGCTGGGCAATACAGCAAGAGCAGAGCTCTTTTCAGGTTCTGCCTTTGGAATCACCTTTTCCCAGAGAGCACTCATGTTTTTCTCCTTTCCTAACACAGCTCTTGTAAAAGTAGAGCTCACGGTCCACCCCCAGAGGAATCACGTGTTTCTTCCCAGCAGAATCCACTACTTTGTCTTCCTTTCATTCTCTTACAGGTATTCAGCAGATCTCCCCATTCCCAAAACTCTAAATTTTATTCTTTCCTACCATGATTTTATTTTCCCTTGCCTTTCTACTCCCTCTGACATGACTGCTTCCATGTACATCAATAGGAGTCATGCCCCAGTGTCTTCTCTAAAAATCAATTGCAATGAGGTTATGCCACCTGAAAAATAAGTTGATAACACTTTAACACTTCTTGCAGGACCATTGCTATTGCTGTCACCCTACCTCCATGCCTAAAAGTCCTGTTGTTGCTGTGCTCTTCTTCTTTTACCTCTGCTACACTAAAGGAAACTGGTTTCCACTTCCCCTTATTAAGATTGCGTGATTCCACACTAATATGTCACTATTTATTCCTCTCCTGTTACCATATCTTCCTCTGGAAGACACGTTGCTTTTCATTCACTCTCTAAGCAAGAAAAATTCCTTATGAGAACTAAGTAGCAGTTCCTGACCAAATACTACAGTTATTCTTAACAGAACCATCTTTTCAGTGACACAGCCTGAACATCTCTGATCAGGTAAGCTGAACATTTCTGGTCATGACATGGAAAACTGTAGCTGCCCATCTCATCAAGCAGACTCTCCCCAGCCAGTCAAGTTATTTAAGACTTTTTACCTCTTGCATCCTGCATTGCTACAAGTTGCAAAACTTGAACGAAAAGGAAGATACTGCTTTTCATGCAGTTCTTGAATACTTAGGCTTTATGATCAATTGCACCACTTCTGTATAAACAACTAGGGAAAGAATATATTACGCAGCTATCTGGTAAAACATGATTGAATAATAACTGATGAGCAAATATTTTATTTGTAGATTCTCCTTACATTCCACCAGAGGGCTACAGAACTCCCAAAATACTGAAAAAAAATTTTTCCAACCTTTCCAAAGTAAACTATGTTCTGAATGTCATTTCCAAATTGCTACAAGGATAGTTTTTAACTGATTTTTAGAGATAGGTCCAAAATATTCAGCAGAGCTTTTTAAGATTTTGCAGTTGGCAAACACTTTTTGAATAAAATTTGAGGCAGAGCAGATTTAAATAATAGTTTCAATATATCTGAAGCATTGTCAAAGGGTCATGATTTCATTTTTGTCTTCATAAAAATGGAGAAAATGATGCCTACTTTCTTTCATGCACATCCACAACATAGAGCTACACCACACACATCCGTTTTAAAGTTTCCATTTGTATGTCATTAATTTTCTCTTTTATGAAAAGTTTTTAATTTTCACTCAAAAAAAGTAAGATCCTGCTTCTGGAGACATGTAATTCACTCTTCCCTTCTAGCAAATACTTCTACTTGTGAGACCATAAGTTGGAATAGTAAAAAACCATGACACATACAGCAAGAGGTTCAAATTTAAAGGAGGGTGGGAACAGGAAAAAATTGTGCATGTTAGATAAATAATGACATATAAAAGGTTCCTGAGGAAAAGAATAAGGTCGTGAGTAAATTTTCCAACAAAGATTAATACACACTACTGATTTTCCTTTTGTATAACTGGACTTAACTTTCATCAGCTTCCATCAAATTAAATTGACAGCCAAATAAAAATTATTGAGCTCTTCAATCTGAGTTATGCCAAAACCTAATTCTAGGTAAGAAGAGTGACAGTTAGTAAAGAAGAATTGATCCTTAATCTCCACCTAGCAATATGTTTGGAGCAATGAATAGTAAACAGTTTAACCTCTTTTTTTTTGTATACAATGCACCGGCCATTTTATTTTTGTTTTACATGCTACCTGGTATTAACTTTTTTCACCTACATTATAAATATGACAATCTACACCATTCATGCTGTCAGCTATGAAATAGCAAGATATATCTCTTCAGTCCATACACAAAGGGAAGTTAAATTTATGAATCCAGCAGTAAAGCTAGTCATTCTTTTATACTATTTTTCCCTTTCAAATTGGTAAAGAGCCTGCATGCCAACTTAAAGCAAACATGCCTCTTCGATACATTTGGTATAAACAAAATACTTTCCTCCTGATATCAGCATTTACAAGTAAAAGTGGAAAGATGCAATGATTTGGCTTCTTTCAAATGGAAAAAGAAGAAACAATTGTACAGTTTGAATGGCATAAGAAAAAAACCCAAAGATAGCATGTTTTTCCAGATTCTATTGCTATATTTGCCAAACTAGAAATGGTCTGATGAAGTCTGCAGATTATAAAATATATTGCCTTTTCTATATGTGTTGCACTGACACAGTCCAAAGACAAGTAGAACAGCTTAGCTCCATGTATTAGCCCTAAAGCTTCTATAACCTACAGCTGATTGCTCTGGAAGCAACAGAACAAGTTCTCTAGAGTCACCATAGAAATTGTAGGGAATACAGTTTCTCACTATTTTGCAATGGTGTTTTGGAATAACTATAATGTATCCACAGCCTTCAACACTATAAATGGTGCATCAAAAACATATATCTTCTAACACACTTTCAAATAGAGAATTTTTGCTTTCCTTGAAGAATTACATTTCCTATGTATTGCATATAAATGTAATGATATTTATGTATATCATCATATTTAAATTAGATTCTAGATAACATTATCTAGATAAATTAGATTCTAGATAACATTCTCTCCTATGACTGCAGATCAGCAGACTGGTCTCCATTTCCACACACCGCCTCCCAGTTTCCCAATTTTATAACCTACAAATATGAGGTAAAACACACTCATATTTGTATGAGAAACATGAGAGAGTATCTATTCTGGCAGCCTATAGTATGTCCTCTCTTCACAGATTGAACAAAATTTCACTAATAAGGTTAGCTGTCATGATTTCAAAATCCAAAAGGTTAATAAGTCTCTGGATTGATTTATAAGATGTATCTGATAAAGAAATCAACTTTTGTTTCTATTTAGTTCTTACTCATCATAAGCCAACTTTCTTTTTTGACAAACCAGAAGAAAAATTCTCATGTCAATTCTGTTTTGTAATGTCAGAAAGAATTGGGCAGTATTTACTTTATTTGAATTCATGAAATTCCATGCCACCTATGCAAGGACAGATTGGAGGCCTTTTTAAAGCTGTTTTAGTTATCATCCAACCCTGAAGCCTATGTAGAGGGAAAATTCTGTTCACTGTAGCTCTCAGCAAAGAGGTGCACAAGCCCTTAGTGGAAGAAACAGTAAGTGCCAAATTCCCCCAGGTGAAATCAGTGAGATTACATGATCGAGAAAATATTAGTCCCATCAAGCAGGAATTAAAAAAAAAAATCACAGTGCTATCACAAGGTGTAGTTAAAAACTTCAAATTAACAGGATAACTGAGCAATACCTAACAATTTAATTTACCTTACTAAAACAAATATTCAGACCATTTCTCTGATTTGTGTCTGGTCTTGTTCTCTTGAACTCGAGTGTGAAAAGAATAATTTGACAGTAAGTGGAATTAGGTATTAATGCAGTTAAGATGATTCACTTCAGCCATTCTTCTTATATTTGACAATGCTGCAATACTACAAGCCACTGAGTACACCTTCATATACATTCTGCATCTGTCTTACACAACTTGTTCTTCAAATACATCAGTGCGCTGTTGTCTTTTGAAGGTGGCAGGTTGGGGTGACATTCTGCTTTTCTTGGTTCGAGTTTTGTTTCATTGTTTTGTTGGTTTTTTTTGGTTTGTTTGTTTTTTTTTTAATTAAACCCAGAGACAGTACAGAAAGGTGGACTTCACTATGCTGAATCACATATGTTGATTCATGTCAAATAACCTGATGAGTACTGAAAGAGGGCCAGTATAAATTTAGAAAACTGCAGGATCAGTTTACACAGGATACTATCTTGAGAAGTCATAAACTGAAGAACACACAGACTTCTTAAGTGCTAGGTTAAAACCTTTAACACAAAATCCTATCATCATTTTGAACTATTTGACTGTGCAAATTCAGAGAACCTCTTTCTAAAAGAATCCTGTCATTTTTTTCCTCCTCATAAGCACTGCCAGTTTCCCAATGCTCTTTTGACAGTATAATCAGTCAATTCAATCACAGAAATTCTATAGCACAATGGTAATTTTCTCTCACTTTTTTTTCTCCCTTTACACTGTCAATTCAAACCACCTGCTGTAAGCATTGATGTGGAACGGCTTAGTATTAGCTCTGAAATTAGTACCAGTCCCCAGTTAAATACCTGGCACATTCAGTGTGGGACAGACACTGTTAATGGCATATAAACCCATCAGATGCAATCGGTGCATTCCTCGAGCAAGTATCTTTCCAAGCTATTCAGAGAACACCTTGCTGGTATCACTGCACCAGACTTAAAAATCAGCCTGAAAGGAATGATTTGAGGAAGGAGGGGGAGAACAAACATAACTGTAGAATCTGTCTTAAAAAGGGAATTTTTATGAATATTCTATTGAATACATTAGGTAGCTTCCTATGGCAACATTTTATTTATTCAAATATACCAGTGATGCCTTTAAAAGCACATTTTATAGTACGAAGCATAGAAAATTAATTGTGCACTGTTTTCAAATAGCAGAAACAAATGCAATTCATGACATTTTATGAAATTTCTCTTCTAAAATCTTTACACTGGGCTTCAACTATATGCACTAACTTCCGTCACTTAAATAGACTATTAAATCCAATATCTTACAAATGCATCCATTCTCCTGGCCTGTTTAGCTCAGCAGGTAGGTCCATGCACATGAGTCAGTCAGCAATGATGAAAGGCATTTGCTATAGACTCCTCACAGGGTCATCAATGGACAGTCTGTACAAGATTTTTGCCTTAAATAATATATGAACTAAACACCTTGAAGTAATTGTCTGTGTGAAGCATCACACTAGGCCAGATAGCTTGTCTGTACAAAGTAAAATAAGATTAAATAATAAATGAATGGTGCAGAGGTTTTCTAACGAAACTAATTCTACATGATTTTTTAAGTGGAGGTTGTTCATGAGTTGAGACACCTTCATGATTTTATGCTGGTGTCATGGGGCCACTCCTCTTTGTCAACAGTATCTATCTCAGAGGACTGTGTTCTTTTTGGTGATGATGTTAGAAACTCACTGCTCTCCTTCCTTGTGCAAGATAATTGAAGTAGCCTACAAAACCATATGTCAAGAGTTCATTGAATGCTCACTCTCCAATTCAGTTTTGCAAATAATAAACACATCAAGATTTTGACCACACTACATATAGCAAAACTCTAGAAAACTGGCATCTATTTATTAATTCATTAACAAATATCATGTACAAACTTTTCACTGGTGGGATTATACTGACAAATCAGTCATAGGATTTTCCCACAGTAGTTATAATGTAGGGATTCACATTAAACATTTTCTCTTTAATGCTGGCGAGGGTTTCCAAAACATCTTCCAAATGCAAACGAATACTCTAGTTGATAGCCTTGTGCAGATATTCTCCCTCTTAAATATGATGCTGCAGGCCATCTCACTCCCAGTTCACAATCACATAAATCCCTGTTAAAACTACAGCTTTATTATCCATATAAGTACTACTGTAAAATACATAAATTAGTTTGCAAAGCCTCTTTTAATATGATCAAGGAGTTTAAAACCAGTTGGAGAGACCAATGAGACCAGTGGGTCACAAGCAGTCCACAGCAGATTTGTTTTCTAATACAAAGTTAATTAATTTAATTCATGCTAAATGCAAAGCTTGTTACAAAAAAAAAAAAAAAAAACAAAAAAAAAACCGCAGGTACTAGACATCCCAGAGAGAAGAAATAGCTTGAAAGGAAGAATGTGGGAATATCTTTAGAGGATTTATAGGCCAGTTTTTGGCTGGTGTAAAGGACCTTACCCCTAGAAAACAAATAGACTTTCCTAGATTTACAGATAACAAAGGTCTTGCCCTTTATCTTTAGGGAAGTAATCTTCACTAAAAGAGGTGCAGGGCACAATTAATCAAAACATTTCATATACTGGTTTAGACTATTGCCATGTATCTGAAATGTTTGAATCTTAACACTTACTTAAGGCTCCTCTACTTTAATGGTATGACAATGGCTTCTTTTAACACAGAAGAGGGCTCCAGCAGCTGGTCACATCTTCCCTCACCACTCATGTTTTCTTTGCTAGGCTAATTGACATATCTCATGGAAAAACCTGAACACTGCAAGGCAGCATTTCCAAGATTTCATTTACAAACCACCTCTGGGCTCAGCCCCTCACGTTTGGGAGCTGTTGCTCTAAACTGAAACAAAACAAATCTAGAAGTAATTCTACCACATTTATATGAATAACAAAAAGATGAGGTGGAAAAAAAGAAAAGGAAAAAAGTATCAAATATTTGAATAGAGAAAACAAAATTTAAGAAATAAATAAGTAAAGTTGCTTCTACTAAATTTAATGAAATGTAAAGGCTACCCCTTTAAAATACACAAGCAGCATTTGTACAGCTGATAAAGTCCCTGTGACCTTGGCAGCCTTACAGGGGTAATCTTCACGTAAGATGAATTATTCTTGAACAATTGCTCTAATGTATTAGGCACAAGCATACTGTCCTTCAATATTAGGCATGCTTGTCTTTCCACATCCTTATTTCTATACAAACGTATTTATTAAGGACAAAACAGGAGGGTGGGGGGAAGGGGGGTGTTAGAAAGAAGGAGAAAAAGAGAGCGATTACATTCTGTATAAATGTGCACCACAATACAAGACCAAACAAATTTATTATAGTCCATGGAGCTGAAATTATTTGTCAGAATAGACTTTCTTAAAGATTTCAGAGCATAGGACAAATCCCACTGAGCCCTGCTCATAGAAGATTTTAAAGCTTCTGATAAAAAAAATTTCAGGAATATCAATAGGTAAAGAATGAACAAATAATGTTTGTTATTGACTCAGATGCCACAAACCTACTACTCAGGTATCCCACAAACCTACTAACCGACACTCCAGTGACTACAAAGGAAATTCTCTCACATTTATTAAGAAGCGCTTTTCCATCCATCTTCCTGTGTTGATCTTTTGCCTACCAAAATAGTAGCAATTTGGGCCAAAAATCAGTAGAGACAGAGTCAAACATACTCCATGATCTGAAGAGGCAGCCAAGAAAGTTTATAAGAAAGATTATTGCATCTGATAGCAAAGATCTGTGCTCAGAAGTACACACCCTTTGTTGATTGCTTCCCCTGCTACCACCCAGCTCCAACTCAAATCCTTTCCAATCCTATTTCTTAGATTCATATAGAGATCTAAGCACTTTGAAGAGGATCCATGTCTCTACAAAGAGGATCCAGACCAAGATACGTCATTACTGAGACAAGCAGAACTACCTATATACTTGTTTAAACCAAATAACCAGAGGAATTTCCATGTAAAACCCTTGGCAAGCATTAATTAATTAAAAAATATGTACCACTGAATTGAGGAATAAAAATTTGGAAATTTGGAAGGTGCTTAGGATCAGAATTGCATTTCTTCCACCTCATGTAAATCTTGAGAGTTTCTAAACAACAGAGACTGTTCAGTTCCTACAGGCTCCCCTGACCTCTACAATTCCACTTCTGTTCGTGCCCGAAACATCCTTGTTCCCACCCAAGCAAGGGCACAATCATGCACCTATCCGACAGCTACATCCAATAACGTGCCCTGATCTGCTGTGTCCTCCAGTCCCGACTAAATGATGCCGCTGTGGGTAGGTTTTGCACAAAATATCACTGCAGTTATGACTTTACTCAAAACCAGAATCTAGAAGAGAATCACATGTGCTTATATTTGTGCAGTGGCTTATTGGTTAGAATAAGCATGAAAAATAGAGATAGCAGTTTCAATTTCCTCCCCTGCCTGAAGGATCAAACTCTTAGCGCTCATGCTTACTGTCAGCATCACCCCTGTCAGAGGGCTGGGCACAGGGAGGGGGACTCTGATTTTGCCCCAGTCAATGATTATATTAGTAGCTGGTATACAACAAAAGACACATGGAGAAAGCAAGCTACAATGTGAACTTACAACCTCCTACTAAGAGATTTTTTTTTTCTCCCCTGCATTTGGATTCTCTTGGACTTTAAAAATTGTATGTCAAAATATGAATTGCTAGGCAAGGAAACCCAGATTCTTCAGTACCAGGGCCTAGACAGCAGTATCGGGTTATTTGCACAGACCTTTCTCCAGGCCACCTAGTAGCACCTCTCTGCTGTGTAGGTCAGGTGAAACCTCACAAGCTTAATGCTTGTTATTGAACCTCTGCACGCTTAGCAGCTGTTGAACAGTATATACTGCCATTAACATTTTTTTTCTTTTTAGGAAAGAATAGAAAGAGCTCAGAGTTGAATAGGATTTTCACATGAGCCAAGTGCAGGAGAGTCTATTGCTGGCCTGCTCTCTCATTCAACACAAACATCACAAATTGATCATTCCAATTGAGTTGTTGGCTCTTAAACACCCAGGTCAATAAAAACTGGATACATACAGCTGAAGTCAGAATTTGCCCCTTGCACTTTAAACTGTTGCTGAATGTTTCCTATGTAATATGGAGAGTTGGTCTGCATCATACTGGCCAGCGATATACAAAACCTAATATCCCTGTGGGAAACAATGACAATACATGGGAAGAAGCATCACCATTTTACCATTTTTCCAATAACTAATTTTCTTGAGGTTGGTAAATCTGACATATTAAAATACATCACACCTATCAAACCAGTGCCAGAGGTCTGCACAAATAGTCATACCCTTTTGTCATTAATAAACAACATAAGAATTCTAGGAGCTTTGGTATCTGTACAAGACATACTATATTTGCTGAAGTACTATGCATGTCATGTTATCCCTCAGTGGTTCACAGATCACGTGGAAAAGAGACAGGTTTTGCAAATCATACTATTGAAAAAGGATAAGTGATGAATTCTGTATTTATACTACTAAAGTGAAATTTGCAATCATGATAAAGCAATGCTAGAAGAAAGGGGTAATATGTGTGATATATTGGCCAGCCTTGACTGTGACTGCTCCTGCAGTGTAAGAATTTCTTTATCCAAGGACAACCACTTTCACCTTCCCATCTGTCCTGTGATTTTTTTAATGTCTGAGACAGGTGGTCTGTTGGAAACCTAAAACCCTGTGGGTACAAAATATGATTAAAATCTGATGTTAGGCTCTACGATAAAGAAGAGTTCTCTGTTTAGTTGAGAATTTGTAACTAACCTGCAAAAATATGTCAAAGGTAATTTGAACTCTACATAACCAAAATCTTTTTAATTCAAGTTCAGCATATGCTATATCAAAACTTTGCTTGCAATCATTTCCCCATAGATCAAATATGTATCTTGATAAGTACACACACTGCTTTCTTTTAGGAAAAAAACTTTAAAGGAGAATTTTAATTAATGCTTCATTCCTAAATATAGCATTGACAACAATAACATGAAAGATTAATATGTTGAACTCAGTATTTAATAACTTACAGAGCACACAATTAATGCATCATAATAAATTCTTACTTATTAAAACAAATATCTGAAAACTTCTGAAGGCATTTCAAGAATTTGAAGGCTGCTGAGTATGTAATCTTGTCTCTTTTTGGAGAAGGGGGTGGTGATTTAAATGGGTCTTTTATATTTTCAACTATACCCCAGGAAAAAAAAAAAGGCAAGAAGCCTAATTGAAATCTATTTAGAGGAAATTCAGAATCTGTGCAGAGTTTAAAACTTTGGCATAGAATACTAAATGCTGACTTCTGCTGATAATTAAAATTTGAAATGTTAAATGATTTATCTTGTTGTAAATAATTAAGAGTATTTTTAAAAGGTTACCACGAAAATTCAGTATATGACTATATTGTATATTTCCAATGTATATTTATCTGAAATTATACATACTATATATGGTCTATGGTTTTCTGACTGTTTTTTATAATGGTGTGGTATAAGGAGAAATTAAAAAAAAATCCAAATAATTCCAACAGATTTAAATATATTCAGTGAAAATCAACTAAAGCTGATTTACATTCTGGTCTAATAAGTTATAAAACACTTGAAAAAGGCCCTGTGAGACAAATGTGATAGATGACTTTCCAGCAATATCAAAACCAAAGACATTGAAACTTAAGTATGAAATATCATTCCAGTGTACCCTTAGTTAAACCTACACACTTGCAAGAGAGTCTGTAATGTCCAGATGATTCTCAGGTTAATGACATATACTGGTTGTACAGCTGTGTACTCCTCCGACTTCTGTGAGCTATTTCAGATATATACAGGAGTAAAGATCAAATTCAACAGGGGAATATGGGCATTACCACAGATGTGGGAAAATATTTAGCCTCAGGATTCAAAGCTATGGCTTATACTTCTATGTGGCTTTTCACCTAAATTTATAAAAATTTTTTAGAATTAAAATCTCAAAAATAGTACTCTGGAAATTCATTAATTGTTTGCAAAGAGTTTTAGGTGCTAAATGCTCTGGAGGTGGTTTGTTTTGTTTAAACAGTGGTATAGGTAGTTTCACTGCTCCCAGCAATGGAAGAGCTAAGAGGATTGTCCCATCTTGTATCCCTCTCCCAGTACCTACCAGCACAACCTGCATAAAGCATTCTGTATTTTCTGAGTTGTGACAATCATGTAGGGCTATGTACTTCCCTGAGCTGCACAGACTTTTTATTTATTCATTATGTTTAACTTCATTACATTACTCTTTAAATTTAATATTTGCATCATTTCCTACTTTACCTTAACACATAATTTACCTGTGATTTCTTACGTGATGATTTTTGAACTCCAGATCACTTTAGGTATTGGAATTCATTCCTTGAGCAATATGTGCAAGATCATGCAATTCCTTTTTTAATGGTAATACATGTATCCTAAACTATTCACCAAACCCCACATGCCCTGTTTCTGCTCTTATATTAACATATAGTAGCCCTGCATTCACACCATATGGTTGAAATAATATACTTCAGGCCCATATACAAGCAAAGGTTGCAGTGAAAGGCCAGAATTCTTAAATGGAACAACTAGCTAATTTTTTCCTTGAAGCTGAAAAGGTTAGAAGGAATGTCTGGCTTAAGTGAACCTAAGAGGAAAATAGTTCCAGGAAAAGATGGAGAAGTTCTCTAACCTAAGATACAACTCAGATTCAGACAATATTAAGCAGAGTCCTTTTTACTCTCTATTGTTTGTTATTAATAACAAGTTTATAACAATAAGACTGTTGGTATCACTATCGTCCAAGAACCAAAATCAAAGGCAAAATCAATTCCTTGCCTGGACAATACTATTTTCCTCATCCTGAAAAAGATGCCAATTTTTCATGTAGACATCTAGAATTATGGACAAGAGCAATGAGCAGTCAGGTGATTTGAGATAACAGGTGATACAGAGATGATCTAGCTGATGGCTAGCAAATAATTATTCCCTGCAAAGAAGTTCCAGAACATCCCCATATGACATCTTATATAAATAATTTTAAACCATCCCAAACCCCTCAAAAATTAGAGAAATGAACATATAATTGGGAGGAATAAACACAGAATAGGCATAAACTGTCATATACTCAAAGCCTTAAGTACATCCAGCAACAAAAAGATCAGCTTGAGACTGCTTGAATAGTCAGCCCTTCCAGAATTGCAGTGGCACATGGGATAAATTCTGGGAAGTACAGAGCACCTGCAATTCCCTTCATCTGCAATATACAGCATAACTTGAAGCGAGGGCTGCAGGTGTTCAGTTCCACTTGGTATTAGTCTCTGAGCATGGAGTAAGCACTAAGAAAGGCAAGAAAAAATATAAAGGGATCAAAACGTTTGGGACTTTATATTGCTATTCACATTTCACTTTGTTACAGGAAATGTAAGACTAGGAATGTATTATTTATTCAGAGACTAAAACCAAACAAGCTTATTTAAGTCACAGAAACCGTATTACATAACTTTTTTTTTTAAAGCACCACACAACTGAAGTTTGAAAGAATCAATGAATACCTCCTAAAGATTCAAAAGCCATTATACCTTCCTGCCAACCTCAGATGAAGAGAGTCCTATTATGTGCCCCCTTCTTTCTCACAAGTTTAATTCACTCAGGATATAAAGAGGACAGAATGAATTCCTTACTCTTCTGCAGCATCACATAAACTATGTCTGAAAAAGCACTCCCTCTACCCTAGCTAAAAAAGCATAGTATGCTATAAGGTCCACATCACACCACATCTACATAAAAATCATGACTATATTTTACTGAGAACCTATGAAGATAATCTCCTTTTTGCCTGCATTACTTTCATCTTTTTATTACTTTCATCAAAAAAATAGCATTACTTGCTGTTCATGTAAGGAAAAAAGAATGTTTACAAAATATTCTGGACATTATGTATTTAAAGTAGACCATGCATTGAAACTTTTAATTGTCAGATAGAGTACCAATGGACTGGGCTTAGATGCATGCATTTTTGATTAGAGATAGAGAAAATCACCACTTATGTGGTACTTTCTGTAAGAAGGAAAAAAATTGCAGACCATTTTATAAAACAGGAACACTTCAGCTATTGTTGACATATCAGAAATGATAATATGAAGGCAAAGGCTGCAGGAGTATGCAACAAGAGCCAATGAAAGCAGGTTCTAGCATTACATGAAGCATTTTATGATCTGCTAAAATAAAAAAAAATCTAGATAATCTTAACCATCTGATTCACACCCTTACTCCTAGAAACAGTGAGTTGCAATGAGTGCCAGCAGTTATCCAACTACAGTTACAGCAGTGAGTAGTCACATCCTTTACTGCTGTGATCATACTCCAGTGACACGGAAAACAGTGGAAAAACACATAAGAACTTGCTTATTTTCTTAGCATACAGCCATCATGCTACTTGGCTGTTCTCCATACACCCCAGACCATGTCAGCATTAAATACCAAGAGAACCCTCACTTGGCTGAGTGGGTTTACAGCAGGTCACTTCTGGAATTTCAGGCTGCATTTGGCCTTTGTCAATAGCTTTTTCTATTTCCTTCATCAACCTCAAAAAGCAGCTGCTCCTAACAGCTTTTAAGGTGTCTTGCTCTTTCCTTAGCACCACTGTCCCGTGCTGTGCTCGGCTTCCCTGGTCCTCATTCTCATTCTTCTGCTCTTATAAACCAGGAATTTTAAAAGTCTACACTATCAGGAAAGAGAAAGGTTTTAATTCCTGCTGAGTGTTTGGTGCCTGTAAGACTTTCAGGTTTCCTGGATCTATGAATTATACTCTGATTCATTTTTGTAAGCCAAGTAAAAATAAAACTGAAATCTGAAGTGGAAGTTGCTTCCCAAAGGACAGAGAGGACTTCAGTGACTGCTTACAGAGCAAATGACATTTGTGGGAGAAGCAAAGAGATTAACACCTCAAAAAGAAACATAATGGTCAAGGACAAGGCAGCCAAAATGTAACAGCAGAGGAAGAAACTCTTTCCCTGAAAGACACATCCCAGCAACCATCCATCCATCCGTAGGGTGGTCCAAGAGTTCAGATGATGGTCAGAGCTGCTTTAGACAATGTCCGCTACTGTTCTTGCTCTGGCAGCAATGTTTGGAGCAAAATATTGCCAAAAACACAACTGAACACTTTCCAAGCTTCCTTTCTTTGTTCTGCTGCCCAGATCACGTATTACCAAAAAGCATGTACTGCTCTTTGTTGCTGCCTACATGTGTTTAAGTCGTTTGCTAACATCTGAACAAAGTATTAACATCTAAAAACTTAAATGCTTTCCTTTAATTTAAATAGACACTTGAGCTCTGATAGGCCTCATTTATTTGATTGCTGTCCAATGATACTACAAGGAATGAAAACCATGAAGTATGTGGTTAAACAAAAAATAAAAGTGTGAAGAGTTGTGAGGATATTTTATCCAAGACATTATATGGGCTATGTGTTCAGGTTGGGTTTTGTTTCATTGGTTTTTAAATTCCCCAGTAAGTGTATTCCTGAACATGCATCACACGGCTTAGGAAATAATGGGGGAGGAGTAAGGGGATGAAAAACCTGTAGGGAAACTTCCAGATTGAAGTTTTTGGTATGTAAAAATAAAGCACTGTACAAACAACTATGTGTGTAAGGGCAGTAAAGCTAAAAAAGTCCACTACAAAAAAATCATAGTTTCAGAGGAGATGATGAAACCTTGTGAACAAGCTGCAAAAGGTCACTTCTCCAATGTCACATACAGCAGATCCGACAATAAGATCAAACTCTTTCTTACAACCACTCCTTTAAAAATATCAGAATGCTTGTTTTCATTGTAGTAGAACTTTGAGCAGTCCAACAACAAAAGAATCAGTGTCATCTTTTTGTGCTCAAAAAAAGTTAGAATATGACCTGTATTCCCCAAATGGCCACATATCACAAAACTAGACTAAGAACAGCTTCATTTTATAGAACTACTACACAAAGCTTTCTGCAAAATTTTGGCATTTCAATTCCACCTTAAATATCTATAAATTGAAATGAATGAGTTTATATGACCTATACACATTGTTTTAATTGGCACAAACTTTGCATTCATTTGGCTGACAAAAGACTGCTAATACCTCCTATGTTACAGCATTTTCTTTGCAATCCACAAAGGAAAAGAAATTAACCTGTTAAAAACTCAAGTAAAAAGAAAATGCTGTGATAATAAAACTTTTTACTTTAAGTCATATTTGTATGCACTAATGGTGTTTATATATACTAAAGTACAGTTAGGATTCAGTTAAATTATTTGAATATTCAGTTATTTTGAAGAATCACATACATTTTCATTTAACAATATTTAATTTTCTCCTCTACTCTCTTGCCTTCTCCAGCAAAAGGATAACAACTATTTATTTTACAAATAATTAATAATTTGTAGAAAAAAAAATCTTAACTAATCTCTACCATCCAGCATGAATTTTGATTTCACATTAGTATATAAAACAAAATGACTATGGAAGTTCCACATAAATATCAGCCAACCAAGTTCAACAGAAGCAGATACATCACTGAAAATGCTTCACTTTTTCTTCCCTATAGTTCTACACTCCTCCCTTTCTTTCCTGACACAGTGGAAAAAAACACATATTTTTCATATTAAAAAACTATATACATAGAAATATGTAAATATTACATACATATTTATATAAATAATTTAACCATTTTAGCCTCCCCCTAAGAACTGCCAAAAAATTTTAGATATTGCAAAAGCCTTTCTATAGGTCTACTTAAACAGGGAGCTATGTCTTAGTCTGTGTCTGCATAAAACTCCTCATTACTCACCTGGGCACTACATAAACTTTTAAACTCTTAGCTTTGGTAGCAGCTGCAGTGGCGCAGAATCTGTTGCTGCTATGAAGTACATCTAAGGCTATCAATAAGCTATTGAAACAAACTGAACCAAATATTCATATCCTGACAAGGCCTAGCATGGAGACACCAGCAGGTACTGCTGTTGTACTTAGCACAGCACAAATCCAAGTGGCACCTCTGCAGGAGGGACACAACTATCTATCATCTCCCATCTCTCCCACCAAAACTGACCAGTGTCCTGCTCATTCCTGTTGAACTCCCAGTTTGTTTACTATGTGATGCATCAAACTCTCAAAGCATAGAACGGGTAATATTAAATTGCCATTCGAGTTTCTTTTCCATCTAGACAATCTCCATTTGGCTTCCACAAATGCATTCACTACACCTCTCCTCACCAGAGTCTCTAATCCCTCCACAGTCAGCAGTCTATTTCCACATGGACCATATCTTTTCCCCATAGCTTGCTTTTCCTATTCACCCTCTCACTTTTTCCATTACTGCATCATCCTAACTCTTCCTCCACCTCTCTAATGACTGCTTCAGCATGTCTTTTTATAAGCTGTCACATTCAGCTTATACCTAAATCTTGCCCATTCTTTCTGTATGAGATCTGAGATCCAAACAGGTAAAAGGCTCATCCAGGTTGTCATAATTTTCTGTCTATATTACTATACTATATATTACAGTTGCTGTTTCTCTGTCTCTTAAGAAATATCATCTTACCCACTTTCTATCCATTTATTATAACGTTGTTACAAAGTTATGTTATTATTAACAATTTAATTTTTAGTGTTTAATTTGAACATTAAAACAATACACTTGTTCTGCAAAGGACCATTGGCTAATAAAAGTAAATCAGTCTCTTTACACGACAATGAAGTGTCTATAAATTTCAAGAAGCAATTATAAAATTTTGTTTCTTC
The DNA here is from genome assembly GCA_013398175.1 of Climacteris rufus. NCBI lineage: Eukaryota > Metazoa > Chordata > Aves > Passeriformes > Climacteridae > Climacteris > Climacteris rufus. The sequence goes on from VZRZ01004225.1 coordinate 1,102,095, forward strand.
CATGCTGAGATGAAAACTAGTATATTTTCTGTTTTCTCTGGCAATGTAACAAAATGAGGAGGTAACATACAGATATTTAGCTTAGAACGGCATATGGTCTATAGCAAGATGTATCAGAACTAATTTCATGTCTAAGCATCAATTAATCTTAGTTATATGAACAACACATTCATCATAGAAGTGACTTAGAAAGTCTCACTCCAGAGTACCCAACAGCTTGATAATTAAAATATTTCAGTAAAGGGAAGATAGCTAAATTTGGCTCTGAACTTTCCAAATCCAAATAAGCAACCAGTTATTCAATACTGGAGAGTGCAGTAATTTTGAGGTACTCCTCTTTGCTTTCTTCTCCTAAATCTAAGACTGTATTAACTGCTTTGTCTTTTGACAAAAATAATTAATTTTTTAAAGTTTTTTCAAACCAATGAAAAAATCTTAAGTAGCTCTGCTTAAAATTAAAATTACCATTTAATTCTGCATAGCAGCATAGAATATATTACAGTCCCCTAATGATTTATGGTGTATAAAATGTTACTCAATAAAAAAGGAAAAAAGACAGACAAGCAAATCTTCAGAAGAGAAGATTTAAGCAAAGAGCATGAGCTTCCTAAACTGAGAAAGGCAGCTTATTCCTTGGCTTTTGGGCATAATGGTAAAACCCTCCATCACGCAAGGTTTGTAGTTTTGTAATTGGAACTTGCACTAAGAGGGCACTGAAGAGCACAGAGGCCTGGAAGCTATATATCTGAAAATTAAATCTGGAGATATATTCAGGACCTTGACCATGAAGGGGCTGACAGGTCAACTTCACAATCAATCCTTTGTTTCTGAGTAGCCAATGCAGTGATGCTAGGATTAGGGAGATATGCTGTCTTTTTTTGCAAGATATACTTCTCTGGCAAAAGAGTTTTGCTCAAGCTTGGTAATGAGACCACTTGGCAGGCCAGTGAGCAAAGCATTATAGTTGTCTAGCTTGGAGGAGATAAAACCCTGAGCCAGCTTCTCATAAACAGACAAGGATAAATATGGACAAAGTGTGGTTTCACTTTTCAAATGACAGTAGGAAGTCTTAATAATCTGCCCAATGTGATGCTTAAAGGACACTTCAGATTCCAACAGAAATATGGATGTTGAAGTGGTAATCCTGTGCTGCAAATAATATATAGACATAAAAGCTACATAAAAAATTGAGGTGGCATTAAGCTTATAGCTAGAGCCACAAAATGAAAAACCTTCATTTTACTTGAATTTAACTCTAAAAAATCAAGGTAACTTCTATTTTAATATTTTTCAGGGAACTGATCCAGACAATAAAAGCACAGTTTGGATTTGCTGCTTTAACTGATAAATGAATTAGCATGTCCTCAGAACAAAAACGAAACGTGATATCAACTCAGTGATTAATCTGATCCAAAGGCAGCAGAAAAGTGTTAACTCTAACAAGCCAAAAATAGCACTCTCTGAAACACCAGAAACAACTATAATGGAATAAAAAAATAGTTGGAATTTGAAGGGACCTTTAAGGACCATCTAGACTAATTCTTTCTGCAATGATGAGTGACATATTCAACTGGATCAGGTTGCTCAAAGTCCTGTCCAGTCCAACTTTGAATATTTCTAGGGATGAGGCATCCACAACCTCTGGGCAACTTGTTCCACTGCCACACCACCCTCATTATAAAAGACTTTCTTCCTTGTATCTAATATGAATCTTCGCTCTTTCAGTTTACCCTTTGCCCTATCCCACCTTTCTTATAAGCCCCTTTTAAAGCACTGAAAGGCCACAATAAGGTCTCCTTTCCTCTCTTTTCCTCATGGTGTTTCATCTTCATGGTCCTTCTCTGGACCTTCTCCAACAGATCCATATCTTTCCTGTGCTTAGGGCCCAAGAGCTGAATGCAGTACTCTACATGGGGTTTCATCAGAGCAGAGCAGAGGGGCAGAATCACCTCCTGCCTGATGAATGCATCAGCTTCGGATCAGTTTGAGATGGTGCCTGTCAAAAAACCCAGTATACTTCTCGCATTCTGAATAACATGCAAGAAATGAAAGGCTGCAGAGAAACATTTCAGCTATGTGGACTAAACATGAGCATTTAGTCAAAATATGTCTATGTATCTGTAAATTTTATTCAGATTTACAATATGTTTACTGTTTGAATGTTGAAAATTCCTTTAGTAACCTCAGAAGGACAACAGTTGACAGCATTGGAAGGCATACATAAAAAAAAATTCAATGAGAATTGAAACAAGAAATTAATTTCAATGTTCCCCCGTCTCCCAGGATTTTAGTTTGCCACTGTAATGGTATCTCCTCAAGGCACAAATTAAGTTGGTTACCTAAGTATTCAATATAACATTGTATGTGGGCAGGACTGAAATCACTGAGTGTGCATCTATACAGTCTAAAATTTGTATCTAGGTGCCACCAGGTCAGGTCTTATCAAAATGAAAACAGTTCCTGATGAGAACATTGGTTACCAGGATATCAAGGTCCAACAAAAGCTGCTTTAGCCATGCAACTTCTTAATGGTAATATAACACAGTCCTTAGCTAAAAACCAGATTTGCTTGATAGCACTATGTTTTAACAAAGCACAAATTTAAAAAATATCTTATGATTTGATCCTTTGCAACAAAGAATCATAGAATTTGCAAACATATTTATTATTTCTTCCTCAGAACATGAAGAGGTCTTCATTGCTTTAACACACTAAAAGAAATTCCATCTGCAAGAAAAAGAAATTCCATCCGCAAAAAATGAATTCCATCTCTAATTTACATTCTATTCTAACACAGAAATCAAGATGCTGGAATTTATATTTTCAAACATTTGTAGGTTTCTTGCATTTTGTCTCTTAGAGGTTCACTAAAGACTTGCCACATTCTGTCTTCCTACAGAATTATTTCAGAATTTAATGCAGATAAAGTTTAGTTAAATTCTTCAGAAGAAACTAGGAAGGAGTAATGAGGAGACCAAAAGGATTTAGCCTAGCTGATTAATATTTTTAATTTCTATCTGATATTTTAGTTGCCTGTTTTTACACAGTGGAAAAGAAATACAGTTAAAGATTTATTCATAAATTTTAAAACCAAGACAATTATAACCCTTTGTTCCAATCTCCAGAACATACAGGTTTCCAGGTTCTGCCAAGCATTTTGAATAACATATCTGTAACTTGTGCTTGAGCCAAAGAATTTGCTGTTTAGACTGATAACAAATCTTGAAACACCAATGACACACAGAAGCTTGATTTTGTAAAAATCTTCAACTTGGTTTAGTCATACAGATGTTTAAAACTACTTATTTTCCCCTTTCACCTTTCTGCTGTAGACCTATTATAGACTGTATCTGTTCTCAGATTAACATTTTAGGAAAAGTTAAATGGAGCTGTGGTTGGGCTTGAACTCCTGTAGTGACATATTTAGTCCATGCTGAAATAATTTCAAGCAATTAATATTCAATGACATAAAGAAGAGAATTTTGCAGTCCTCAAGTGTTCTGTAATATAGCTTCTGAAGCTTGCCAAAAATTCCTGTGTACTTTACAGTATTTATTAGCCAGTCTAGGACATTGTTCTTGCTTTCATAAGGCACCTCATCTGAAGTAAACAGATAAAAAGATTACAGACTTGAGAATTGTCTACTGAAGTTGGAATAGTCATCTTTGAACAATATAAAAAGATGTTTAAAAGCACACCTAAAAGTAATTTTAAAAATAGACTTTGGCAGCATCCTCTCATTTGACAGCAGTGACGGTAGATCCAGCTGTTATCGTAGAAAGCTGTTTTCTTCAAAATACAAAACCATCAAAACTGCTAAATACATAAAGTTGTGTCAAAAATTGATATTAAAATATTATTATGAGTTCAAATTTATGTAACAAACTTCCATGCATTAAATCATTATCACTTGGGCTAATTATTATGCAAATAGATACTAGCCAAATCGTTCTACTCTAAACAGAAATGGTTATATGCTCTTGGCATTGTATAACATCCACTCCAGTTTCAAATCAGAAGTATTTCTGTTACACATCACTATTATTAACGTATTAAGTTACTCTATAATAGTTCAAATCAAATAAACACTGTATGTTTATGGACATACAGATGTATAAGTTTATACATTGCCAATTCCTTATTTTCGTTTCTCAGATCTCATGCTGAGCAATAAAATTCTGTGAAACTGGAAAATAATAATGATTTTTTAAAAAGCAAACAACCTCAAAAATTTGATTTTTATAGTAAATTTTGATTTTATATGTTTGAGGGTTTTCAAACATATATTATAGATATTTATTTTTTATGGCATATCCATAATTTGCTACTTTGTATCTTTTGAAACGCAGCTCAGTTAAAAAAAAATACAAACCCAAAACTTCTCTACAGCAACTGTAAAGTTGATTAACTCAGTATTAAACAAATTCTGAGCTAATTAAACTCAAAGTCAATTCAGCCCATGACAGAAGATTTTTACCTCATAAACAGGATGTACTTTAAAGTTATTAATAATACACTAACATTGCCTTTTCAAAACCTTTGATTAGCAAACAAGTGAAAATTAGCATCTGAAATTCTGTTTGTACAGACTGTAGATCAGATTATGTAAATTTCTAAATCTCCATTTTTCCAAATGAAAAAGAAGCAGCTAGCAACAGCTGTACAAGTGAGAAAACAGTACAGATATGGGGCCCAACTCTCAGCAACTTCAACTCCACTGAGATCTATTAAGTGGTAACGAGGCAACATATTGTTCCATATTCTGTCTTGTTGTGCACCATCAACCATGCAACCAACAATTAAATACAATATGCAGGATGAAACGCTTTGTAGGGAATATCTTGAATTATATTTTAAGATATTTTAATTAACTATGATGGAGTTTGTGTGGCTTTAAATAATTTTAAAGTCACACAAACTCCTTCGTAGTTAATTAGAAACACTCTCCTCATATCAAAATGTGAGATTTGATGGATGAGTAAAGCAGAACAAAAGCAAGCCTTGCCCTTTCTCCAACAAGTTTAAGTTATAGACAGAAACAAAAAGATAAAACCAACAAGTTCTCTTCTAAAAATGGTTGATAATACTGTTGCATTTTCTGAATAAATTATAAACAATTCCTGCACAAAATGACTTAGTAAGTTTCAACAGACACCGATAATACAAGTCTACAGCCTCGAGATATTTTATGTACAACTAAGTAAAGGAACAAGGCAGATAAAAATCACACTGAGGAGTTTATTTTGTTCTTTCTGATATATCACCCTTATTTAGCATTATACTTGATAGCAGGATGACAAGAATGCTACCAGTAAGAGAAATATTCTAAACAGTATATTATTTATATAATTGCACAGTATATATTTATAAAATGTACATGGTGAGCTCTTGTCAACTAATATCATATAGAACTAAGAAAAGCTGCATGTATGTTAGTCTCATATGTAGGCACAGAATCATCCAGTGATTTCACAAGGAGGAACAATGCACCTGTGTTCCTTGGTGTTCCAGGGTGTTCCTTGAAGAGTATGGTACATTCTTTAAAGCGCTCAGTCTTGAAATAATGCACAAGCTTCATGTCTTTGATGCCACACCCTGAAAGTCAAACTGGCTTCTAAGTCAAAATCCTTGAGTGTGCTGTCAAAAGCAGAGTTCAGGAATACAAAACTAATCAAGAAAAAAAAAAAGAGGAAGAAAAAAATCCAAACAAACAAAAAAACTAATTTGCCAACTGGAGAACAAGAAGGAAAGATGATTACTCAATAAAGCAAAAATATGAAACACAAGGAGAGAAAACGCAGCTCTTAAGAGAGAGCAGCTGCACTTGAAATAGCAACCCCAAACACAGCTCCAGCAACAACCAGCAGCTTCTGGTCAAGTAAGGACATGCCTCAGGATTTTCACACAATCCAAACCTCAAGGGAATATTTCCACCTCCTCTGACTGGAGAACAGTTTATCAGCACTGCTTAAAGAGATAAAGAGCCCCAAGAAAAAAGTTTTTATCATTTTTCCCTCATCTCAGTGCCCCACAGAGACGCTAACTTTTGTTTTTGTAAAACATGCAGTTAAATTTGACATATGGCTCTAGTAAAGGAGAGAAAAAGTGTGGAATGGGGGAGATATATAAACAAATAAATAAATAAATAGAGTGCACGGCTTTTGAGAGAGAGGACTGGCAGCAGTGTTTTGATGGAGTTTCATCCCATCCACCTGTATTTCATTTCCTACTTCCCATGCATGACACTAACTTGCACGTTTCTCCTGATATTTTTCTTATTTCAAGCACCATGATTATCAAACCCACGCATATAACAAGGGAAAATCTTTCAAAATTTGGTGTCTTCTGTCAGCTACTAGCACTAAAAAAGCAATAAATTTGGCATCTAGACCAGTACAGGAACTTGTAATGGAGACAGTAATACATACATTCACGTGTACAGTCAGCACCACAGATTCTTTCTGAGCTCAAAAAAGGCAGGAGAGGAGGCATGCAAACCTGCTGGTGTGATTTTCTTCAGTTCTGTTACAGGATGGATTACAGAGTCCAGAATCCAAGCCTACTCTCTCCACACAGCTTTTACCTCTTGATATCCCCTTTTAGACTTTATGTGTAGAAGTAATTAATATTTCCAGACAGCATTAACTGTGGGGTTTATCACTGATTCTTTGGGCCTGATAGAGCTGAATGATGTGAAATCATGTGTTGCTCTGGTGAAACTGATCCTAATTTTGCTAATTTTATATTCTCTCTGACTAATCTAGCATAGCATATCTGCAGTCCAGTCAACAACAAATACCTGAAGAGAAAAAAGATCTGGCGTACTATACAGAGTAAACATCGTTGGACACCCCTTAATTTTAGGTATGAAGCTACACACTAATGGGAAAGCACATTTTAAGACATAAGTGAGGTGAAGCATAAACGTCTTCATATAGAGCCATAAAATGGCCTGGGTTGGAAGGGACCTGAAAGATCATCTAGTTCCAATCTCGCCACCATGGGCAGGGACACCTTCCCCTAGAACAGGTCACTCAGAGTTCCCTGCAACTTGCTTTTGAACACTTTCAGGGAGGGGACATCCACAACCTCTCTGGGCAATCTGTTCTAGTCCCTCACGATCCCCACAATAAAGAATTTTTTCCTAAATTCTAATCTAAACCTACTCTCTTTCAGTTTAAAGACATCCTGTCACTATATGCTTATGTAAATAGTCCTTCATCTTTCATGCAGGCTCCTTTCCAGTATTGGATATAGATACTTTAATTATTTTTAATTTTTTTGTCTCTCCATCTCTTCTACAAGCAACACATACCTTTAAAATCAAAAACTAAAATTTGAAAAAATTACTATTTTATGACGCATGTCAAATTATAAGAGAAATCAGAAAATTAAGAAATAGCATTATTAATTGTGTTTATTCACTGTGAATGCTCAGTTTCTGTTGAAATGTTTGCACCTACTGAATTCTACCATATTTTCATGCACAGGTGGAACAAAACCAGAAAAAGGTTTTTAAATTCTCTTAACTTTTTCAATATTATAATCAGAATGAATAAAACATTTTAAAATGCATAAGTTACTTAATTTTGTAAAGTCACTACATCATGTATGCATACCAATGGTCTTTTATCATTTTTCTATGCAGCATATCAATATTGAGGTAATTTAGCCCACATGAATGAAAATAATTTACTTATACAAACATGTTCTAAAACTCTGTTATTAGTGCTTCCATCATCAAATGTATCTTTTCAAAAATAAATGTTCTACTTTTACTGGAGTTTTACTAGGTAAATAGGTTATAAAATGCAAAACTAGAAACTTCTCAAATGTATGAAGAGCCTACAGCTTTTTCTTCTTTCTGAAAAAATGCAGTAGTAAACATTTTTCTTCCATTTCTATCCTATGATAGTAGAGCATCTGAGTGGCTCCTTAATTAACAGTTTCTGCCACAAAGGATTGTAGGCAAAATATAAATTCATACATTAATGCCCAATCTCCAGACGGAGATCAGCGATGAGTGGTGTCCTACTGGTCACTATTAGGACCAGTACTGTTTAATATTGTTATCCATGATACATATAGCGAGATCAAGTGCACCCTCAGCAAGTTTGCAGATGACACAGAATTGAACCATGCAGTTAACACTCCTGAAGGATGGAATGTTATCCAGAGGAACCTGAACAAGCTCAAGAAGCGGGTCTGTGTGAACCGTCTGAGGGTAGCAAAACCAAGCGCAAGGTGCTCACCGGTGTCAGGGCAAGCCCTGATATCAACACAGGCTGGGGGTGAACAGATGGAGAGCAGCCCTGCCCACAGGGACTTGGGGGTGCTGGTGGGTGAGAGGCTGGGCATGGCCCAGCAACGTGCACTTGGAGCCCAGAGAGCCAAACGTGTCCTGGGCTGCATCCAAAGCAGCGTGGCCAGCAGGGAGAGGGAGGGGATTCTGCCCCTCTGTTCTGCTCTGCTCTGCTCTGGTGAGACCCCACCTGCGGTGCTGCATCCAGCTCTGGGGTCCCCAACACAGGAAGGACATGGACCTGTTGGAGCAAGTCCAAAGGAGGGCCATGAAGATAACTGGACAGATGGAACAACTCTCCCATGGGAAAAGGCTGAGAGAACTGGGATTGTTCAGCCTGGAGAAGAGGTTTCAAGGTGACCTTATTGCAGTCTTTCAATACATCAAGGGGGCCTATAAGATGAGGACATACTTTTTAGCAGAATCTGTTGTGATAGGACAAGGGGTATTTATTTTAAACTAAAAGAGGACAGACTCAGAGTAGACACAAAGAAGAAAACATTTACAATGAGAGTGATGAAACAATGGCATAGGTTGCCCAGAGGTGCAGTGGATGCCCCATCCCTAGAAACATTCATGGTCAGGTTGGACAGGGCTCTGAGCAACCTGGTCTAGCTGAAGTTGTTCCTGCTCATTTCAGGGGGTTTGAACCTTGGGACCTTTAAATGTCCCTTTCAACCCAAATTATTTTCTGATTCTATGATTTAAAAACAGTAGATAGGAAGCACTAATTTTTCTGGCAATAAGTGTATTTATACATTTAAGTATTTCTGGATCGTGAGCAGTCTAATTAGACATGTAGTGACATCTAATTCCTGAGCACCCAGTTAAAATTGTAAATTCTGTTAAAGAAATTTCCAAAAGTATCACATAAAAAATTCCATGCAATTTAGGAAAAAATCTGTCAATTTTCATGTAGAGGAAACAATACATACACCTCTTGCTTTGGTCTCAAAATTTCATGGAAACACTTCTCATAGATAGGAATTCAGTGAATTCAGTATGGAAATTATTGGGAATTTAGGATGTTCCTTCTGCAGCATGTAAAGGAACAACTTTCCCCTCTTCTGTGTTCAGATCACATTTAATAGAAACTACAAGCATGCAAGAAAAAACAGTGTAGTTTATCCCTTAGAGGGTCATTGATAATGGAATTTAAGACATATGTTATCTACTTTTGGCCTCTTACATAATCAATCATTGAGTTTGAGCTGATAGCTTCCGAACTTTTCCATTGAAATCACTTACTCTGCTGGTTAACATGTATCCTATAGAAATTTAGCTAATCTAAACCTGAAGACATCTACGGATGTCAAGCCTACCATTTTCTCAGAGTAATTCCCCAGAATTGCCACATTTCTCTGTTGAACACACCAGGTTTCAGCAACCAGACAGGACCTCCTTTTATCATTGTCCATTCCTTAATAGCAACTGCAGCAGCCCAAGTTTTTGCCCCGTGAAGGCAGTTTTGCAGTATGAATCAAATAATCTTTCAATCTTCTTTTAATAAGTTATGTCATATAAATGAGTTTTCCCTGAAGTCAGAAAATTTCATAAACCCCATAATCTGAAAAAGAGGAAAGGGCCTTTTTAGAGAAGTCTTAATGACATGAAAAGACAAGACCAAACAACACCCTCCCTGCACATGAATCTTTTAAATGTAGTTGTTCACTGTCTTTCATTCTCCAGTCCACTATAAATGTTGCTCCTGTGTAACATCCAGGATTAATCGCGCATAGACAGATGCAAGACACACCTCAGACATTAGCAAGATCACAGATGACTTCTCTATCAGGATCAAAGCAAGAAGAGCCTACCCTCATACTCTATATGATCTCATGTGTCACAACAGAAAGTGAGATTTGTATCTGCTGCAGTTGGTGTGGCTATGGGTGTTTGCATATCGACTTTGAGCTCTTAAACAGGTAAAGTTTTCTTAAACCCATCCACTAGAACACTAAGAGAATGATAAGCAAAACACAGCTCCAGCCCTTTAGGACTGCAGACCTACTCCTCCTTAGCAGATTTCAAGCAATCAATAGTACTATGGGGAAATAAAATCTGAACTGGTCTCAAATCCTGGCCAGGAAAATTTCCTGACCAGGCTTTGTCCACATAGCATCCATCAGTCAGTCAGACAAACTCCTTTTCTCACAGGCAATGAGTAATGCTGCTAGAAAATATATGCATTTTTTCCCTTTCATCTACTTTTAAATGACTAGTGGTGAAGAGGGAATAGAAATGCTCTGTTATGTTACAGGCATTTGCCACTCAGCCTGGCTTAACACAGAATAAGTTTCAGCAGAAATTTGTGCAGGTAGAGGTATTTTTTCTCCAGCATCAGGATTAACAACAAACAAACCTAAGTAACACAAAACACCCCTCAAACAGCAAACTCATGATCTCCAAACTGCTGCTGTTTACAGCATTTAATTTATTCTATTACTCTTCCTGAAATTTATTTTCTGAATATTCAGAGAGTTTATACTGAAAGAGCAAATACCTGGAAGTTGTGTGCTTATACCAGGAATCTTGTTTAATAACTACTACTGCAGGAACATGGTTTGACGTTAAACAGTATGACTTGTGCCAAGAAAAACAGCATTAAAACCTAACATAAAATTTTTGTCTTGAAACCTTAATTTTGTATGTTTATCACAGTTGTATTTATGCAAAGCAATACTGCAGAATACTTTGTCCACAGTTCTTTGGAAGGATATTCCATATCCTTTGGAAGGATATTTGGAAGAAATATTCCATTCATATAAAGCAAAACACTTCCTATCAATATCAAGCTATTGCTGAATTTCAGCATTAGAACTTCATTTATTTTTAATTCCATTAGTTAATATACTCTGCAATCTAGATATTACAGAGAATGGGTCGGGGGTACAGACTGTGTTGGACAATCCATTCATTCCTAAAAAAGCACAGATTCTATTTTTCATAAACCCACGCTGTTTTTGCACAAAGCCTTGGTGATTTATATGTTGTTGCACAAATCAGGATTAAAACAAAGTTCTTTCTAATAATCAGACCAGAGCCATGTCTCTGGTGAGCAAAGCAGCACTACAAATAAACAAAAAAGATCTGAAATAAGATCTATGTTAATATTTTATTACATATCACTAATAAGGAAAACCCAACAGGCGGAAAGCAGAAAACTGTATATGCACTTCGTATTTATATGAAGTTCTGTCCTGTAAGTTACCAAATTTCACTGGCTGTAACATACTCTTCAGATAAATCCAGCATTTCATTTTTCTAAATAAATAACTAAATATTAGGAAGAGCTGTACAGGAGGTACACTTTAAATCAACTTATGAAGCTTTTGGGGAAACACAATCCGAGTGTAATCAAAATGGTATTTTCATAACATAACAAAATCAATAATAGAAGACATGTTCTTTTTGTTCAAAGGTGCTGTGTTTTGAAAATATTGCCATGTAGTATTTACGGTAACAGCTGTACAGTTAAACTTTAGGCACAAACTGAACTGCAGAAGATCTGCTGCATAAATATAATTCCCATGGCAACTAAATGTGCTACTAGATAACAGAGAAAAAAGGATTTATGTGTTTGCTGAGCTGTCTTGCCCTAGAGGAATTCTCCAGGCAAATGCAGGCCACCTGCCACATGTTATATTAAGCTCAGCCTTCTGGACTTATTTCCAAATCTACAGCAAAAAGTCCACCAAGTTTCACTTGAAGTTTCCCTGTCATGGTCCCAGTCACTCCAAAACATAGAGCTCACTCTTCAATATGCTTCCTATAATGCAACAGAGATGTTTAATAATGACTAAGTGCATTTCTGATTACAATTTTTGAATTTAAATCCTCCACACAAAGTAGGCAAGCAACCTGAATCTTCAAATTCATGCAACGTTTTATGTATGTCCAATTGTACTGAGGTGCATTTTTAAAGTGTGTGTAGTCTTTAAATGCTACCAAAAAAAGTATTCATTTTTTAATATTATAAGGAAAAATATTTGGGTCAGATCATTCATATAGTATCTTTCTATACAACAAATAGATTATTGGTCCAAAAGACTTGCCCTCATATGCAGAAAAAAACCCAAAGCAACCATTTTTGCTAGAATGTGTTGCTAATAGAGAAGCGATGCTTGGGTACACTTTAATTTGGAATACTGTACTTGGAATGACTGAAGACCACTAAAATAGTAGAAAAAATACAATCACCTGGCAATAAATAGGTAAACTTACTGCAAATAACATCACCAAGTTATCAAAGGACCAGAGTACGTGCAAAAGCACAGAACTTTTATAGCATTTTCCTCATCAATTTTGCCTCTTGGAGATTGACAAAAAAAATTTTAAGAAACTGTATTTGACAATCAAGACTATCCGTGGGCATAAGTCCCAGAAAGGAAACCTCTTTGCTCGACTCTCCTTCCTGGGAAAACCCAGTGACACTTTAAAAAGGCAGCACAGCTTGCCTCAGAATGACATGAACTATAGCACAGGAACTCACCCCACACACATTCTTCAGGTAGTTTGCAAATCTATCTAATCACTAAGTCCATGGCCAGCATCAGGCAGCAACAGTGCCATGAATTTTGGAACCTACACTTATGAAACACATTCATGTTATCCTTCCAAAGCCTCCATGCAAGAGATATATTGTCAAGCCATTAACGTGGACTTCCTGCTGTCTTACTAATTGAGCTCATCTCTTCAGAGTTGTTCTTTAACACCCCCACCTTAGCCTAACCATTTTGCTTCAGCTCCATGTGAACAATGAGCTTGAACCAAAGTCCACAGAAGTTAAATCAAGCCTTGTGCTTGCGTGAAGATATTTTGGTAAGTAATAGGATTGCATGCATTCCCACTGTCTTTTAGTCTCCTTGTTCTTGTTTGAGCATTTAACAAGTCCAGTGTTTTAAGAAAGGGGAAAAAAGATGTTAATTTTGTGAACTTATATTGCAGTGGTCACAAATTAAACTCTCTTCAGGATACTCCAAGTATTTTAATGCAAAAATGCTTGTGCAACTACAGAAAAGGAGAAACATTTTATGGAACACTTGTTCATCACTGCAAAATAACATCTGTGTTATATAAAACCACTAAAAAACTAGTATACAACAGAAATGAGTTGAGGGTCAATATAACATTACCAGATAAGAATATACATTTTTATTACTACTAATAATTTATATACCCTAATGGGTTTTTTGTTCTTTTGAGAAAAAGGAAAGGGTAAAAATAGAAGACTAACATTAAGTATTACTCTGACTTGAGTTTTCTTAGAAGCGATCACATAAAATACTTCACCAATAGATATGACAAATGCACTTCATATTTCAATGTGTCAAACCATTTCAATACTCAGAAACTATGTTGAAGCTGGCAGGCAAGCAGACTATATTAAATTTTTCTCCGGAATCGAGTTCAATTCTGTACTGAATTATTGGAATCTTAGTGACCCTAAAAAAGGCTGTCAAAAATAATATTCAACACAGAGTTTTCAAATCTAATGCTCTATTATGCATACTTCACACAAAATAATATCGTTTCAATATAAGCAAACCAGTCAAAAACAACATTCTATTTGTATTTGTAATTTTGGATACAGTTTCATATTGATTTGTCACAACATTTTTTAAATGTACCTCCTCCTGACAAAAAATAGTCAGAGGCTACATTTGGTGATTCACTTTGTTGCAGATTTGATACAGGTGGAAACTGTTTTTAAACAAATAAATATTTTACAAACATGGGACTGTAAACATGTAAATAGCTATTTCAAAACTCTGATTTTTAAGACTCTTGTAGACTTGCACATCACAAAATTCTCTTAAGAATTTTTTTAGTGACAGAAAAATGGTTTTATTTACAAAAATCACTTAAACTTCTCTTCCTTCCATTTAACTCAAAGCATTTTCTGCACAATGAAATCCAACAGCAGTATTTATTCTTTATTTTTTTTCCCTTGCCTTCCCAGTAATCAACATTTTACTACCTTGCTTTTAAGACATCTTTAGCTCTGGTGTTTTACAATTCATACTAATAATGTAAAAAACTTAAGAGTTAGGCTTGCCATTTACCTGCTCACTAATAATTCCAATCACTTATTTTTGTTAAATCCCTACTGTTACAAAATGCTGTAAGTAAAGTGATCACAGAAATACAGAACCATAGAATATTCTGAGTTGGAAGGGACCCATAAGGATCATCAAATCCAAGTCTTAAATGGCACTAAGTATATCAGTACCTCTTGTCTTGTATCGACTGATGTGATAGATGTACAGAAGTCACAAGATCTTGGTGTGCTTCACTTAAATAAGGGAATTCAATCATATATCACAGCTCAGGAGGAGGCACAGTTAAATCCACAGTAGCTTGGTAAGCAACACAGAAAGCCCATCAGCAGCTTAACTCTATGACAGACCCAGAGGCAACTTGAGAGCTGTCAGCACAATTGCCTGTGAAGCTCATAAGGGAAGCAATAGCCAATTATGTCCCATGATCTGCTACTGGAAAACACAATGAGAAAGATAACAAATCAAGGGCTTGAAAACCTTTGCAGAGAAACTATGTAGCTTACTTCCTACCGAACATGCATCTCACTTCAAGCTTTTCAGAACAGGGTGGCATACAGTGACCATCCTGTGCCAGACCCTTATGAAGGGAGACCACACCTTTAACATCCCCTACCTGGATAAAAACTCACGTGCCATTCACCTGGAAACTAAGTTTGAGTTACAGCTGCAGAGGAGTAACTTGGATCTCTATTTTGGTTACTTGGCTCTCATATCAGTTTGAGTGATTGGCATCAAATCAAACTAGACTCAATTAGACAGGAATCAAGCCTACTTGAAAACTTTCTTTCCATCCAGCCCTTCTGATAGGTGGGTCTGAGTAGCTATAAAAATTAATTGGGAAAAATATTTATTTTGCTTGCAGAAGCATAATAAAACACAATAGAACGAGCTTGTCCTGATCCTCATTACCTGACCTACCTCCTTCCTCTGGACAACAGTTTCCCTCACTTTACTGTAACATGGGTTTCCCTGAAACATCAGTCCAAAACATAGCTTAAGTGCAGTCTCATTGAACTACACTGAAGTCGTGCACATAACACCAACATCAACAGTGACCTGCAAGTTGAGCTCAGAAACATTTCTAATTATTCTATGTCTGGCAAAAGCCATTCAGGGATTGACTCTGAACTACAGAAGCTAATAAAAATTTCAGCCTCCAGCTTCAACAAGGATAGCATCAAGCCCGTATATGTCTAGGTTAAAATAATCATGTTGAGAAATGTAGTACACAATTTATGCCTGTGCTTTACTTAAAAACATACTTACAGTTTATTTGAGGGGCTTAAGCAGCATTTCAAACATATGCAGGACTTTGGAAAGCCATCAGTATGCAGGATGAATTTCACTCTTTCACCAAGATAAGAATACTTGATTTTCAGGTAACATATAAAGTAGTTTTAGTTATAAGCCATAAGAAAATGCAAAGGGTCTGAAGCATACCGATTGTGTGTTATTTAAACAAACACTAACAAAGTACAAATAGATTAAAACACTTTAAGTCACTAAAGATATAGACTAAACAGTTGTCTCACACACAGAGAAATCTAACCCAACAGCAACCCCCAAAAAGAACAGATGTAAGTGACATGCTGGTTTAAACTTTTATAATTTCAAAACATGAGGGGACAAAATGTGAGAGAGGTTATTAAATGCAGACATAGCATTCAGATAAGGGTCATTTTGCAGTTCTGTGACCATTTTTGGTGTGTGGTGTGGCAGGAACCCTACCTAGGAGTAGTGGTCCAAAACACTTTATTCTACAGGAAGGGCTTTCTCAGTAAGAAGCAAAATTATGGCTTTTTAAAGTTACTGGATCTCTAAAGGTCATGGTATCATATATCAAACAAAACAAAATTCAGTCCCTGATTTTAAACATTAATTCCTGTTTAACCACAATCATGCAGCTAATTTTCTCTAGTCAATGCATTATTAAGCCAATTAGAAAAGGGGTTAAATTTACTAAATTATCTACTTAAATGTTTTGGTGGCCAATCTCCACTGAAAGATAAAATTTCCTAAATTGTGAACCAAAGTATGCAGTCAAGAAAAAAATATTAATAAAAAGCACATCATTGTGAAATAGGGAAAATACCAAATATATTTCCCTTCTAATATTTGTATTTGCCTGAAGTTCATGTGACTGAACTGTGAACACAAATGTCCAGCACCATATTTTCTAGAAACCAATTAAGCATATCTCTGTTAATAGTCACATCCTCGGGCTTTTCTGGCAGATGCACACTCAGTACACACGCCTCTTCCTCTTTACCTAAATAGCTCAGTGAAATGAGAAATGCCGATTGAACCAGTAGTGTTACATAGCCAGTAACAAGCTGCCAGCCTGACCTTCCACAGGGTTTGCTGCCAGGGAATTTGAGAACGTATCAGTCATCTAAGAAGTAGAATGAGTGCTACAAATCTCTGTCAACAAGAAGCCAGGCTTGGGTGGATAAGGTGAAGAAAAGGGTGTGGAATGATTTGAATGGTTCCTAGTACAAACCAACTGCAAAACATCTCTGTAAGATTCTTTAGGAAGGTTCTTACCCTGATCAAGTATTTCTACACAACAGAACAACCTAACCCTTTAATAAAATATTTTTAAAGGCTTTAAGGAATATAAATTAGATTAGGTAATCAATACTTATTACTATGTTACATTTTTTATCAAATTATATTCAAAAGCAGCCTCTCTCATCCAGTGTGTAATTTCCAGAGTGGGTTCTGATTGACATTCCTCTAAACAAAGAATGCCTGGTATATGACTACATTATTGGCATTTTGTCAATGGTAGCAACTTACAACTTGTCTAATAACTGAAAGCTTAAGTACACCTCGCCAAGTCTGGCAAAGTACCCAGTTACTATTTAGCACTCAGACTGTAAAAGCAACAGCTCTGTTTGTATTGTAGTAGTTTTAGAAAAGAACCAGAAGATTGCTTGTGTAATTTCTGTTGAAATCAAAAGGAAATTAAATATCTCACACCCTTCTAAACTTCTTAAAGACTTGGTCTTGAAAGTAGCACAAATATAACACAGCTAGGAGACAATATGGTTACTTCTTATTTTTCTGGCTTAGCTGAGACAATTTATTTAACTACATAAGTCTTTCCGTTATTAAAAAATACATTTTTCAGAATAAATTTATAGGCAGATCCATGATTTAGCAACTCATTCAGTTAAAACCCAAACCAATGCATCCTGTCAAGAGATGGGACAGCTTAACATGAAATAAATACTGGTTAAAAAAAAAATAAACAAAACAAACCACAAGGAAACAATATAACACATTCCCTACATCACATAAAACAATTTTTGCTGCTAGAAGTCTCAAAAAGAAAACATGAAAGGCAAAAAGAAAAAAGATTTTTGTAATATGGTGCATTATTTCCTCCATCCATTTGCTCCATCCCAACATGAGGGTCAAGAGAAAAATCAAACACAATTGTTTGACACCGCAAATGTGGTCTATAAAAGGTGAAGCAAATATTTTTGAACACCAGCTAGACAATATTCCATTGTGCTAAATTTGAAAGTATGCACACTCAAACATGACTAGGCAGATGAGAACTTTCAGACCATTCAGATCACTCACTGCATTCAGAGTTAAGCTATGTTTAGATGCCACCTGGAAGCACTTTGCTTTTATAACATTCTAGAACCAAATGAAGTTGCCTTCCAAAAACAGGCACAAAGTTAAACATATTCTTCTGATGAGCTGCCTGCAGGACAGCACTTGTTATTATTAGAAAACCAAAAGATAGGCTGTTTAGCAAAGAACCTAAGCTTTGTGATGTTAAAGATCTGATTGCCTCCAAGGTAAATGTCTGGCTTGAGAATGTGGAGGTGTCTGGTTGGCAGGGCGGGACCTGCACGTCTGCATCATGGTCTCTGCTCTGACCAGATCGGAGAGGGAACATGCACTGTAGGTTCACAAGAGACTCCTCTTTCTGATAGGTCAGTCTTGAAATTCTGTTTTTGAACACCTTGTAACACAGAGTAATGAGAATGTAAGCCAATGGGAAAAAGGTATTTCTCTACATGAAAATTTCCTTTCCCTGCTGAGAAAGGAACAGCTGCTTTTTACTATTCATTCTATATATTCCTTATTGAAACTATCTACTTTTGATTTAAAAGTCACTGTCCTGATTAGTGGTACAATAGCTGACAAAAACTTCTCTTGTACACAAATATTATTTATTAAGGAAACAATATTTTCAGGAAATGTTTCTTGAATAATTTCATAACCTTAAAACAATTTAGCCTGGATCTCATATTCAAGACTAAATACTGCTTAAATACCTTTTTTTTCCTTCAGATTTTTAATATCTCATTACTGTGCTACCAGTTCCTTCTTTAGCATTTACACCCTAGGTACTGTGTCCTAATCTACATGTCTCTCATATGCATTGTTTGGTGAAACTTGAAGATGGCCTTGCTTTATCACAAAAAAAAGAAAAAATAGATAGTATCTCAAAACCTGCTTTTATGACACCTGTGCTGTATTGCATATTAATTCATACCACCACAACACTACCATGCCACAGTCAGTGCCTTGGAAGTCCTACATCCTTCTGTACTGCCTGCAGCTTTGCCCTACAACTGCAGGCTGCCCTGCTCATGCTGTCATGTAATAGTCTCATGAAAGCCATTAATACCCTTCATTTACTAAAAAAAAAAAAAGAAAAAAAGAAATCACAAACCTATTTCATACTTTCTCACTGATGTTATGTTATTGCTGTGGGAAAAATTTCCCTTTGCCCAGTCACATTTTGTCCCTGGCTGTCTTTGAAGTTTCTTCCAAAGGCAAGGAATTTCTTTATAAAATACCACCAAACAAATAACATCTTCCCCAATACAACTGAATGTTTATGTAGTGAAAACTCTTGTACTTGTGAGCATTCAGAATTTTAATCATAATTTCTTTGACATGCAGAAATAAACAGTATATGTGAAGTATCATCCTTTAGAAAATAGAATCCCAAATAAAAAAGATAGAAGTCAAGAGAAGGCTCTGTTCCCTGCTAAATTAATTACAATGGGAGTCATCAGAATTTAGCAGCACTGATAGGTTTATTTTCATGCCTGTCTTCACTTTGGCAAATCTTCCCAAAAGAACTAATGCTGCAGGTGGTTTGAATCCCTTCCCCCAACCACCAAAGATATGCATACACACAAAAAAAGACCCAAAACTAAAAGTTCACCCCACAGGAAGTCCTGATACTTACATTCAACTAAACGACACTAATACTACATAAAGACAAATATCTCACTTCTGACACCCTCTTCTGCCCCCATGCATTGAGCTGTATTACATCAATGTTCCTGCTGAAGCACAAGCTGCAGTTGGCATTATTATCAAGCAGACACAATTCTGGGACAAGGGTACTGAAGCAGGAATGCCTATGTCCCAAGTATAGCTGGCCATAGGTCTGTCTGAATGGCAAGGCACAGAAGAGAAGTACAGCAAAAGCATTGATATCAGACAGTTAAACATGTTAACTCACACAATTCTTGGAAGGTCTAATAGCCACACATTTGATGGTTAACATACTCAATGTCTGTTTGTACCAGAAGAGGACTCTGAGGGTAAGTTTCAGGAGGTTTTTCAGATTGCTTCAAGAAGAATGCTGTCTCTAGTGGTCACCTCTATCTAAAGTTAGCTCAGAGACAGGAAAATTTTGCTTGCTACAGCATAATTTCTCTGGTAAGGCTAATCATGCTCTTTCCAATTATTATGGAAAACCTATCAGGCATGTTTGACTGTTATAAACAACACCAGTCTATTACCCATGACAGCAACAATTTTCCAAGATGTCAGTAAATCACTGTATCCCAGCTGTGTGCCAGCTCTTTTTGGCACTTACTGGTTCAAAGGAATGTCTCATGCAAGTGGTATTTGTGTGAGGAGACAAGGAAGTGTTCTCAGCTTGAGCTAGCAACAGGAGGGAAGGCAGCATTGCCATGAGCGTAGATAGGCAGAGGAACAAAGAACTGGAATGATCCTTAAAGACAGAGATGAAAAGTTTGAACTTGATTGAACTGAAAAATGAGATTAGAGAGAAAGAAACTCAAAGAGAAAGGATATGTGACCAGTAAAAGAGGCAAGGAACTTAAGACATTTTACATCTTCATTAATGATCTGGATGATGGGGTAGGATGTACCCTCAGCAAGTGTGCTGATAGCACAGACCGATGGCACTTCCCAAAACTGGGAGGAGTGGCTGATACACCAGAGTGTTGCCCTGCTTTTTGCAGTCATGGATGTTTTCATTTTTTTGTAGCTAGTTCTCACAGTCTTCTCTGTAAACATAGCTATGTTATTGTAACTGTATCTTATCATTCACATTCCTTTCTCATAGACACAGAACTTTGATGGACATTTCCTTTGACCACTGTAATTGAGGGAGGAAGAACTGATTTCCTCCAATGAATAGTGATTTCCAAATGTATATAAAAAATAAAGAAGGTGGGTCTTGGCCCCCTTCCTTCCTTCTCTCTGATCCTGGTAACAGGTGTCTCTGGCTCTTCCTTTCGTGTCGTTATTGTGACAGCAGAGGGTCACTTCCAGAGGAACCTTGACAGCCTGACAGGAACCTCATTGAGTTTAGCAAGAAGAAGTGCAAACTCCTGCACCAACATAATACTGGGAGTCATGCAGCTGGAAAGCAGCTTGGCAGAAAAGGACCTAGGAATCCTAGTGGACACTAAGTTGAACATGAGCCAGCAATATGCAATTGCAGCAAAGGCGGCAGATGGTATCCCAGCCTACATTAGAGAATCCGTACAGTCACATTAGAAATTGACTGACTTTATCTTCACATAGGGTAGGGATCTAAAATAAAAAGGATAATACAACCAGTAAAGAAATAATTTTAATGCTAGGGACACAGTAATGCAATGCACAGGCTTTCTTTTGGCAGATGAAGCAATCAGAACTGGACAAACTGGGAGTATTTGGGAGCATGCACATGAATATGACAAAGGAAATCTTCTGAAAGATTACATATATCAGTAAGGAGAAAGTTTGGGAGAAACATTTCATGGTCATTTGTCCCTGCACAATTTTATTTCAAATGAATAAGATACTCGTGAGCACTGCAGCCATTATGTGAAACAAACTTAAGCCCCGTTATTCTTTGTACCTTTTTCCTCCCAGCCTGGGTGCATTGGGTATCCTCTAAGTAGAGCCTGGGTGTACTTAGAGTGGAAGCTCACTTTTAATGATACAGAACTTCCTAAGTGGGACCAATTCTTCCCTTGTCAGTTACCGTGAAATAAATAGCACAACATTTGTCTGTCATAGCCAACATGTGTCTCCTAACAAATAGGCCAGATCTCAGAGATAATAGCGAATCACAACAATAACCCTTCTGTCTGCCATCTTCTCATTAATCTGAGGAGAGGGAAAAATCTTCCAATTTGAAAAGACCTGAGAGACACAATTAAAGAACACTCCTGATTTACTTAATTTGTTATACATGGAGTAGAATCACTTAATATGCAGTTATACCTAGATCATCCAGGAAACTGAGCACTGTATGGAAAGACAAAATAAAACTACTGGGTATCCGTTGCATGACAACTTCATCATAAATCAATGTACGGAGTAAGACTTGTGCAGAACAGGCCCCCAATAAAAGAACTGGGAGGGGAATTATTGTTGCTCTGACACTGTTCATCCTTCTGCTCTTCCCAAACAATGTTAACAGTGATCTCAGACAAGACCTTTTTTCAAGGTGATATCAGATGTAACTCTATTATTGTTGGGTTATTTTAGCACCATATAGCTCATCTATGTGATTCCAAGAAACTATTGTGTTTGTTTAGACTTTCAATTTGTACAGAACCTTGACCAAAAAGATTAGCTAGAAGGAGATAAGTGCATTTCCGTTTCCTAAAGCCACTATTGCTATCATAATACCAAGAGACACATTGTAGAATGATTAAAGAATAGTTGTGATCAAAGTCAACAAAAGAAAAGGGGTCGCATCCATTTACAAAATTCAAAAATTATTTGAAGATGGTAAACTATATTCTTCTGCAGACAAGCTTTTTATAAGCTTATTTTGAAGCCACAGGCAAAGTCTTGCTCTGCTCACCTCCAATCCCCTTCACAGTAGGAACAGGTTGAGCTGTATCGATCTTAATTTCATACATACAGGGTACCTGAAATCAGGAGTTATTTTTCAGATTCTTTTCCATGTTAATAAAGTAGAAGACCTGGAAAAAGTCTGACTGTTCCAATGACTCAAAGCTCTGATACTCCACATTTCTGTATTGAAATATTTTCATTTTGCTAGCCCAGGAAGAATGGCTGACATACCCAAAGATATTTGATGAAAATTGAGTGTTTAACTTGCTTATTCTGTCCAGCGCATGCAAAGACTTAATTTCCCTCACCTCATAAACTATTTCAGTGCACCACCTGATTTTTATTCCTTTCTATGCAACCTGAATTTACTGTTACAATATTTTCCATATCAGACTGCAATAGCTCAGAATTGATCCAACTGAGTATCCGATTTCAGAGCTTGCTTTCCTTGCTTGAAATGGATCTGAATCTTGATTCCTTCCATTTTTCCCATGAGAAAGCTCATGAAGTGTGTAGCCTGACAGGAGCCATTGTTGGTGAGAAGTTTTTGAAAAACAAGAAGAGGCTGTTAGAATGATAATAAGTCTTTGGGTTTTCTTGTTACTTTACTGTTTCTGGAGACCTCATAAGAAGAGCAAAGTGGCTGCATTCCTGTTTACCTAATCTGGGAAGATGGTAACAACCAGCATAGTGAAAAGACAATTCTGTTGAGTTAACATCTCTCTCAGCAAAAATAGGCTGGTTCCCTGGTAGGACAGACACGTATAACCTCATTAGTGAGGCTGGAGCTACAATGATGAGGAATTTCTGGCTTTATAAACTTTGAGTGAAGGTTTAGCACAAATAAAATTATGAAATGGCTAAGAAGTTCTTTATCATCTGCTTATTTCTTTCCAGGATTCCTTTCCAACTATTCCTTAAGCAGGGAGTGATGACCTACCTGGGCATGAGGATTCTGCAGTGGTAACAGGAAGAGAAAACTCAGTCATTAAGTCATGATAACCAACAGCAGCAGTTTGTGACAGCAGCTGGGCATTGAATGTAATAAAAAGCTATCTTTCTATTTTTGTCTTTCAAACAGTCTGGGGGGAGATGTAAACCTGTTGGGATAGAGATATTCCGGTATCTGCAAGCATTATGTTAAACATGGTTATATGCTAAGTGTGTAAGCTAGTTATAGGCTAAGTGTACAGTAGCCAGGTTTTAGTTTAGGGTTGGTTTGCTCCCCATACACACCTTTTTTTTTTAACTGCTGACTTGGCTGTTTTCTAGCTCTGGTTTAGTCTGCTAGTATTGCTATGCAAAGGAAGTAGGAAGTGTTTGGGAATTATATGCATGTACAGCTGCATGCCCCACAAATTCAATCCACATTTATGGTCCATTTTTCTCGGTTCTGATCTTCCACACTGCACTCCACTGGAGGAACAGGGGAACAGGCACTGAAGATTATCACTACAGCTGCATTTCAGGAAGGCTTGAGGAAAATGTGTTCATGTCATGCATCTATTAATGCGTGCCCTTTTGGGATAGCTGTCCAACAGATCTTGCCTCACTTCTAAGTCTGTAGGCACCAGTTTCATTCTCTAGCTTTGGCAAGAGGCACAGCTTGAAAAACAGAAGAAGCAGAGAAGTAGCTCAGTTCTGCAATCAAAGACAGGGCTGGCGGAGCAATAGGTAAGGTGTTTCTTTACACAGGGCTCTGCTTTCTGTTCATTTACAAATTGAGCAATGTTGTTTTCTTCAAACTATTTTTGTTCCAGATCAAGGAACAAAGAATCAAAGCAGCAACACCAGCTCCAATTCAGTTTTGTTTCATTTCCCTTCTGTCAGAAAAAAGTGATCAGGTATGCTTCTACTCAGAATGCTCTGCAAAAAAACTGTACTCTGTACAGAGGTAACTGAGCTTCCACCTGAAATATCACAATCGCAGGGAGAACTGATCTTTCCTTTTACTTCTCTTGTCTTTCCCCACACTCATTTTTTCTCTGCCAAAAAAAATTTAGAGCAGGAACATAACCATGCCCTTGCAAAAGGAAGATGAGATGAAGAATTAGCCTCCAAAAGTCAAACACAATTTTAGCACGCAACAAGGAAATGGATAAAATATTGTCCCAGAATGCTGGTCTACAGAAAAGCTTGACATATTAGAATATCCCTCATAAGAATGCTGCCAAAATTTTGATTTTATTATAAGTTATGAGTGCAGGCAAAAAAAAGGAGGGAACGAGAGGGCATGGAGCATTCCACCACCACTGTATCTGATCCTGGTACCAAGCTGCAAATAGGATGAAGTCACAGATTTGTGCACCTATCAGGGGAAAAAGCATTTCTTGTGGGTAAAATTAATGTGTCTCTGGATATACTACATCTGATGCACATGTTATTCAGAGGCACTGCAAATTTTCTCCTGGAACTTCACAAGGTAAAACAGTTTCCTCAGAGAAACCAAGATAAATCTTTGCTTCTCATGCACATCTCAGATTCTGCCCAAACTGAATGAGGGAATAAGGACAAATAGAAGACTATAAAAGCTTAAATTAGCATACAAATATCTTGGTAATCAGGCAATAATAGCAAAGAAAACACAAAAAATACATGGCTGTTTAATGGGGAATTCTTAAAATAATATATTTTGTAAGGTTTATTGAAGTGTGTATGTGACATTTTAATGAGGTTTTGCTAACATTCAGTATTTTTAAAGTTTGCTTGAGTATAGTAGGAATTCCTTATATTAATTAATTGTGACCAGGGCTTTGCTTTTTGTTCACAGAGCAAGTCACAATTTCTGCACATATTCATTAAAATGCACATGAACACTTAATATTTTCCTTACAATTTCTTCTATTTATTTAAATCCATGCAATGTTGTTTTCATTTGCAAATATAAAAGAAAGAGATAATGACACAAAGAGGAAGGGTTATCCTTTGAAATGTGAGCTTAACTACAGGGGCTAAAATGTCTAAAATAACTTTTTTTTGTTAAGAATACCTCAGTACATGCTATTATGAATCAAGTACCTTATGAAATTACTCTGTAGACACCAATTACTTACACAGTACATAATGCATTTTTCTGCTAGGTAAAATTAAGTCTCAGCAATGAAACCACCATACCCAACAATTTGCACAAGAAAAATGGAAAGAGGATACATAAATTAGTGGAACAAACAAAAGCCTTATGCTCTGATTTCAGCCAAAAATTAAATCTTAGCAGAAGTGAGTTTGGTCGTCTCAGAAGTGAAATCCCCATACCCAACAATTTGTGCAAGAGAAAAAGAAAAGAGCATACATAAATTGGTGGAACAAACAAAAGCCCTTTCTACTACACTCTAATTTTAACCAGCTCTTAAATCCTTGTGAAAATCAGTTTGGTGATTTCAGCTGAATTTCACAGTTAGCATCAGAAAACTAGTTTCAATTATTAGCTACAATTTCATTTGATTAAAAGCCCCTAATACAGAGATGCCCAGGACTCTGCTAGCTTGTAAATTAAGTTAACATTTTCCTTCACCTCAAGACAGGAGGATTGCTCAGAGCTAGGATTCAATGCACCACGTGTTTTACAAAGATAAACAGGTGCATTATGTTACTTTAATACTTTAACCTTCATGAACCACAAAAGTATTCCTCTCAAAATATTTAAATATTGTTCTCTGTTTGCTATCAGGTATCCACCATACTTCAGGAGAGTCTGGAAAACAGGAACAATTCTTTTCATCAGAGGTCTATGTCAATGTGCCAGAACCTGGACCTACAGTACCCCTCTCTGCCCCTACAGAAGGGGAAGGATGCAAGAGAAGATAAGCACTATCACCTTTGGATAAATCTAGTGACTCTTCTCACCCAGCCTCATATTCAATGGAGCTAGAGGATATGTTTAAATGTAATTGGACAAGACAAACAGAAATAAGCTTCACAGAAGTGTAGAATCTATGAATCTTCCATCAACATCTTCTACCCCAAATATTTTTTAAAAGATACAGTAGAAAATTCTTTCTATATAAAATTTGTACTATTTGAAACTATGTACCTATAACTTATAGAAAAATGCCAGTAAACTCCATTTTTCATTCTTTCAGTTAGGCACAAGAAAAAGCCAACATATGGAAGAGAGCTGTGAACAGAGAAAAGATGCACCTTTGGTTATCATGCCCTAGACTAAGTTAAGTGTCATTCAGGATTGGTGCTGGATGTTTTGTGATGTGGTGGGTGAATTAGATCCGTTATCATTCTTCCTACTCTAATAAAAATATAGGCGTGAAAGAAGCCATGAGAAATTAACACCGAATAAAGGCATTTGGAAAAATCCAGAACCCATTTGCACTGGCAGATCTCAGTTCTTAATGCTTCCAAGTGCCCACGAATACTTTTGGCCCTTCCCCTTGTTTGGTGCAACTGACTCCTCGAATAGTCACAACTTGGAAAACAACTACAGAAAATACAATATTTCCAATTTACTTCCCTGGCAACTTGCAAATCTTTGTGAAATCATACATCCATGGGATTGTATCACCTGTAGAACAATGCCAAAGAATTTGAAGAGCATTAACCTGCATAAACTTGGCCTACAAATAAAGTTAAACCGCAGCTGCTTTTACAGGGGAGGCATTCACAATACAGTTTTCTATTCATTTCAATGCTCTGTATTACACCACTATTCTGACTTTTTCCTCTTTGTGTGTGTTATTCATATGGACAAGATCTCTTTTCACCAGGAATAACACAAAGTATGGGATTTATTGCTATAATGAAGTTCTTTCAAATCTCAGTTTTCTCTCTCTAAAGGACAGGAGGATAGGCGTTCATCTCATCAGGCAGCTTATTAGGATTAGCACTGAGTAAGACACCACAGAATGTCAAGCCTATCAGTTACTAAACATGCATCATACAAACTTTGTCTTTGCGAGAACCTCTGCTCTGCATTTGTCATCCACCTGAATAATTAACAAGTACATGCTGCCTGCCAGCAGCTTAGGGAATTAATTTTCCCAGATTAAATGCAGATCACGTCTGCAAAAAACTCAGACCACACACATGCCGCACAACTACCTTTCAAACATTAAAGCAAGGAAACAAGTTTTATTACGGTCTCAGCTGAGTCTGACCTAAAACTTATTTATTATAGCCATGACTTCATAATCACTATGAGGTGGTCAGAGAGGTTTTAACACCCAACTTATGCAACAAACTAATATGGAATTCTCTTTAGTTGTCATGAGAAGCTATTTAAATAAATCTCCACTCTAGAATTGCTTCACTGTTTAATGCTATTCTATTCCCAAAATACTGAGACAGTCATAGGGAAAAATCTAATGTCTGTAAACACTGAGGAGTTTTTGAACTTGAAGTGTTTACTCTAGGCTCTTTAAAAATAGATTTAGAGATGACAACTGCAGTATGCAATAGCATGTATATATTGATGCCAGAGACTAAAAAACAAATGTGGTATCTCATTACCTTATATCTTCTGTGATCTAAGATAATGCTTGCCTCAAAATCAGAGGCCTGATAAAGATTTATTTCTATTTGAAATTATAAATATGACTAATAATTGAAAAAGGTTATGAAAAATATCCTTTTGCACTATGCTTAAAGAAAATTGTTATTTTATATGATATGGGGATATTTATAATGATCAAAGGGAACTATGTTGCCTAAGAAAGAATCTGAGTGGACAAAGGATTGAGATTTACAGTTTCCAAGACACCCTTTCTGAATGGCCATTCCTCAATGTACTGACAGTTAAGCAACAATACGATGTAGTTTGGAGGCGGTACCATTTGCCATGAGCCTCCACTAGATCAGTACCTAATAAGTATAACAATCCCAAAGAAGTTAAAGGTGTACACAAGAAAATCTGCAATCATTGTCCCCAGATAAAAAGGACATGAAATAAACCAAGTACACAGATCAGCTTAATGCACTAAATTTCACAGGATGTGAGTGTAACAAGAGAACCTAATTGAAGGGGAAAACTCCATCAATATTGAAAGTATGCCTCTACCTCACTAAAGCAGTCAAAATCTACGTCCCATCAGACTCTGCAAGATTTATATGTACAGAACTCATAGCAAAGGTAACAGGAGTCATGGGTGTAACATGCAGGACCTCCATCTGAAAGAGAAACTTCAGTAAGGCAAACAATGTGTGTTCCT
This sequence comes from Climacteris rufus, assembly GCA_013398175.1. Lineage (NCBI taxonomy): Eukaryota > Metazoa > Chordata > Aves > Passeriformes > Climacteridae > Climacteris > Climacteris rufus. The sequence goes on from VZRZ01004225.1 coordinate 1,130,705, forward strand.
CATCCTCTGCTGAGATGCAGCATTTCTACAGAATACTGACAGTTCAAGACCTTTTGGGTGCATTAACCTCACTTTCCCATTAGTTAAGCTTCTGAAGTCTCCTGCACCACCTAACCGGACGTAGATACTACTGCAGCTTCCTTTCAGTTAAGTAGATTGCAATATTTTAATACCTTCTTAAAAATTGGTATTGGAGGGAATTGAAGAGGAGGGAAATTAACTGCACAATTATATTTGTAATACACACAGCAGTAACAGGTGACCACATAATGTTATTCCAACAAATACTAAAGGCAATGATTAAAGATGGCTCTTTTTGCATTTAGTTTGAGCTTTGTACTGCTTGTAGCTCATGGGAATTAATGCAAGAGTTCCATCTGAAATTTACGAATTTAGAAAAATCTATGTGTGCATATACATATTATTCCTTCAAAAACAAACAACCAAATAAAATAATTTAAATGGAAGACAACAAAAAAACCAACACAACACACCTGAACGCTACAACATAAGTTTTAAGAGGTTTTATGATGTATTACAACAAGCTAATGTCTACTTGTTATACTGCTACATTTTGAATCTACATCTTCAAAACTTTTTCTACGCTCTTAAATTTACTATCAATAAATAAAGTGATTACTACTTCTGTGACCTACATTAAAAACCACCAACTTAATGTGAATGAATTACCAGTTAATCATCAGAGTAAACAAAAATCTATCAAAAAATTGTATTGAAGTGCAGTACTTATTACATTGCTAAATATTACTGCAATCATCTACACAAAAATCATCTTTTTGTTCTTTACACATTAATAATCACACTCTCAGACAAATATTTTTGCATAAAATTAACATAATACATCTATATTTCTTTTCATTTTTTACAAACATAACAATTTTTCGTCTCTAATATTACAGCATATATTTTAGCCAGCAGAATGACTGAATGGAAAGATACAGTGCTGGGGTTTTTTTATTCATGTTCTCCATGTTTAATATTTTGCTACCGTTATTGAAATTTAAATTGAAAAGGCTAGGTATTGTCCACAGCAGAGACCTAGTTCTAACCACAGTACGCCTATCACTAGCAAACTAAAATTGAGGCCCTGCCCTTGGCCCTGGGGCTTAATCTCTCCGTAATGCTGGAAATGTTGTTCCATGCATGGATTAGCAAATTAAAAGAAGTTACAAACCTCTGGTGTGATTTGTCTAACTCCTGCAGTCCCTAGATCATCATCCACACTTACTGAACTAGGTTTAGGTGTTTTGAAAAGACATAGTAGAAAAAAACAAATTGACAGAGAGATTTCTATAAACTACAAATGGGAATTATCTATGTCAAAAACCAAGGCCACAGTGTTAAATATGCACAAGCATTTAATTTAGAATTAATAGATAATATTGAAAATTGTCAGAGTTCCTTTTGTCAAATGTAATTGGTTTTATTTCATGAAAAACTAACAAAAAAACCTACAACTATCTACAAGACAGGTATATGCCATTATTCAAATATTTAGCAAATAAAGATTCCTATAAAACAAGTTAATCCAATCTTTTTCCTGTTAGTGTTGAAAAGCTGATATTCATTTCAAGCTTCTTGCAATTTTGTTTACATCATGTTTTAGCAGAACATTCAAATTAGTTAGCATCTTATATTGCACAATACACAAACTGTGTGGATGCTTTTATTAAAACTGTGATTCTTATTGATCTCAAAATAAATGCAGATATAATAACTACTATTACTGTTTGCTTATTATAGGCAAATTTTCTCTCAAAACAATAACATATACTCCACTTAGAACTTTTTATTTTGTTAGCTATTCTCAAGGGAAAAAACATCCTCCAGCAACTTTTTAAACAATGTTCTCTTCAAAGAAGCGTGTGTTACTATATTAACAAACAAAGAGAAGTCAAATAACTGAATATTCGTACATTCTCCATGAATATTTGAGGAAGTGAGGGTACTCAGGCAGCCTAATGTTATGCATCCAAATCATCTGTTAGGGAGGATGCATACAGAATATGCTACATTTTATAGACTCCTGGGATACCATAGACCCTTTATATTTGTATATAAACAAAATTTAACACTTCCAGTGGAAAGTTGCCCAGCATCTTAATATTGGTTAATTCACTGTCCAACTTATCTGAGAAGGGGCTGCTGTATTTTAAGGAGAAATAGGTACTTGCTAGAAATTTATGAGAAGCATGACCATGTCTGTCTCTGTTCTGAAGTAACTTCACCCAAGCACCAGTTGCACTAGTACCCAGATCAAGTTTGAGGAAACAGCACCATCTTGCCATAATCCTGAAACACCAAAAATTGCAGGAAGCAAAGTGGATTTCAGTATAACTGGAGAAATACCCCCGCCACTCTGCTCCCATGACTTTCCTGAGATGAAACATCATCTCTGACTGATGCTCTTATGTAAGTGTGACTGAAGATATTTATACCTTGATGGAAACATGGTCATTCTCACTAGTGGCGTGGCCCCTTGGCCCACGTATAAAAGATAAAAATTGGTTTTTGTTTGGCATGTATGGTAGTAATGGGGACCAGTAATGCCACAGGCTGGCTGCTCAGAAGATGCTAAGGACAGAAGGAAGACTCCTCCATTTCCTGAGCAAAAAAAAAAAAGCAGAGAGCACCTGATGAGGCTGCATTTACCCAGCCACATGAGCTAATCAGGACTATGTTCGAGACAGACACATGAGCCACTATGCATAGCTGCTGTAAGAAGACAGCCATTCTCTGTGGGTTGGAAAGGAGTACATGCTTCGCCATTTCTCACAACAATTAAATTTTGAGCACTGATTTTATGCACTGATTACAGTTAAGAGCCTTTCAGTGCCTCTGACTATAATATAACATATATTGCTTTCCTCTTGTAGCATAAGGATCAGTAAAAGAACTGGAGACTGGTGACAAAATTACAGGCAGAAAAGTCAAGGGATTCAACCATTTAGTTTGAAAGTCAACTAGGAAAATTAAATGAAGATTATAATACATTCTGGAGAGGCTAACTAAAGTAAAAGGTTTTCTGGTGGTTTTGTTTGGGATTTTTTGCCCAGACCTTCCACTTAAAAATAAAGAACATGCAGCATTTCTCTGAAGTACCTTGTAAGCAATGATAGTGAAAGCAAAACATAGCTAAAACAGTTCTGGAGGTGTATTTACAGGCCAGACTTCGCCTAATGAGTGCCAATAGTTTCTATATTCTTTGTGTCACTTGTCTGACCTAAACAAACCACTTGAGGCACAGAAGGCAATTCAGTGCCCAAGCCCACTCCAGCCACAGTTTTTTCTGCAGAATTCAAGCAAGGGTCCCAATCTGCAAGAGCTATGATGCTAATTCTGCAATACTGTTGTCTTTCTCCTAGGAAGTTGCCTGGGACCACCAACTCATTTCACACAGACCATCCAGGCACCATCAGATGATAATGGGTTTTAGTTTCCACCCACCTGGGCTGCATTCAAACTAGTGACCTAAGGTGAAGGTCTCCACATCCCATTACCAAACCCTCAAGCCATTTAGTATCCTCATGAAGTAAGCTTTTCCTGCAGCACTGTCAAGAGACAGTAAAAAGCTGTCTATTTCTGAAATCTGTTCTCAAGTACATGATCAGCCAAAGACTTTTGACGCAAGTGCAATATTTCAGATTTTAAATTGACTGAATATGTTTCAGTCAATACTACAAGGTCTGTGCTTTTTTAGGAGAAAACAGATAAAAACAAAAATACAATAGCATGCCATAAAATCTAAAATTAATTGTTTATATAACCCTAAAGTTAATTATTGTTATTAACAGATACTAAGGACCTGCATGGTCCTGTGGAAAAAAAAAAAAATCAGCAGGAATTTGAAAATGTTAAAAGTAATTCAAACAACATCAGCATTATTATCAAGACATTAAAGTACATCTATTTTTAATAAAGACTGAGTTACATGTAAATTATATGTTTAACACAATGCTATATTCACCTACAGTGTATTTTCTACTAGACTAGTCATACTAGACTTTTTAATACACAGTTTAAAATATTAGGAACTGTAAATTATCTTGTGTTAAATATACCAAGTGCTTCAGAAGTGTTAATTAATGTATTAGTAAAGCAGTTTTTAGGAGGAGTGAAGATATTTCAAGCACTATGAGTTCTGACTAGAGTAAATGCACATATATTTGCAACTAGTTTAACAATTTAATAAAAAGGATCTTGTACAAAATAATATAAAAGGGCTTTTTTGGGGTGGGGTTTTATGTTTTCTGGTTTTGTTTGGTTTTCTTTAAATAAATATACCAAGTACTATGCTAGGTTAAAAATATTTTTGTTGTAACACTCAGCCTTGAATTAATCAGATAAAGATGAAAGTAAAGAATTTTGCCACCAGTGTTTCTTAACTCACTCAGTTATGCCTTTCAGCTTGGTATATTTTATATGAAGAATATCTTGTTAAAACAACTGTTGAAGGCAAGTCATGTCATATCAGGCACACACCATACCCTATGGGAGCTCAACTATTCCAAAATCTATGTTAATATAATCCTGCCACACAATTCTACTACAGAAATACAGCCAGTTTTCAGTGACATGCAAGACTTCATATAAGCACCACATTATCTGTGTGTCTTCCAGAAATAAGGTAAAGCCATAGCAAGGATTATACTGAATCAATTTAGGAAGGTAAATATTGTTAACAAGCACTATAATATAGCCTAGTAGATTATTTTAATCTCTATTTATCAACTAACAAGTAGGCTGCACTTCTCAATGCAGTTTCCAGTACTACATCTGTAAGGACAGCAATATTCTCTGGCTCAGGAGACAAATGCAACTTCTCAACAAGGTTTTGCGGCTTTCTAATACAAGTTTTACTATGCATTATGCCATGTGCTTCCACCATACACTAAATACAGTGTTATGACATCCAGAATCTCTTTTGAAATTCTTCTTATAGAGACAGAGTAATACCTGTTGTAAGATTTTGAACCTCAGAAAGAGGTTTTGCTGAAAAAGAAAGCAAAACTGGGTACTATTAGGGATCCAAGAGAGCTACTGAAGTACATAAGTTCCCTGCTACTCCCAAAACACACAGAGAACTTCTGTGTCAGAGAGACCAAAAAAGTGAAGACAAAAACAATCATAGGGATGCTTAAGAACTTTAGTAAGCTAGTCAATTAGCAGTCCTTGCCAAGAAAGTCTTATTTTTTTATTATTTGGGCCAGACCCCAAATATTTATTTTTTTTTAATTCAGAAAAAAGCTACATTTTAAAAAAATTAAAAAACAAACAAACAAAACAAGAAAAAAAACTTGGCAAAGTCAATTCTCCTGTTTAACCAGGCCACTCAGCAGGCTCACATTCAGCTTTTCGACTGTATTTTTCAAAATATTTTCTTTTTACTGACAGAAGCTGCTATAAAAAATTCGTCTCAGCATTCAGCTGGTGATTGACAGCGGGGCCAGAGAGACTGCAGTAGGCTTAAGTAAGGAAAAAAAGCCCTAGCTGTGCCACAGTGGTGGAGTAGAACAAGGATTTCACACAATAATACAATCACAGAATCACAGAATATGCTGAGTTGGAAGGGATCCACAAGGATCATTGAGTCCTGCAAAGGACCATCCTCACGAGTCACGCCATGTGCCTGAGAGTATTGTCTGAATGCTTTTTGAACTCTGTCAGGCTTGGTGCTGTGACTATTTCTCTGGGGAGCCTGCTCCAGTGCCCAGCTCCAGGTGCAAAACCTTTTCCTAATATCCAGCCTAAACCTCCCCTGGCACAGCTGTAGGCCATTCCCTTGGGTTCTGTCACTGGTCACCACAGAGAACAGATCAGTGACTGCCCCTCCTCTTCCCCTCACAAGGAAGCTGTAGACAGCAATGAGGTCTCCCCTCAGTCTCCTCTTCTCCAGGCTGAACAGACCAAGTGACCTCAGCACCTCCTCATGGACACTCTCTAATGGCTTTACATCCTTCTTACACTATGGTGCCCCAAATGCACACAGGATTTGAGGTGAGGCCACCTCAGTGCAGAGCAGAGCAAGACAATCCCCTCCCTTGCCGGGCTGGGGATGCTGTGCCTGATGCCCCCAGGACAAGGTTGGCCTTCCTGGCTGCCAGGGCCCTGCTGACTCAGATTCAACTTTCCATTGACCAGGACCCCCAGGTCCCTTTCCACAGCACTGCTTTCCAGCATCTCATTCCTCAGTCTGTACATACATCCAGGATTACCCTGTCCCAGGTGCAGAATCCAGCATTTTCCCTTGCTGAACTTCATATGGTTGGTGATTGCCCAGCTCTCTTATTTGTCGAGGTCTCTCTGCAGAGCCTCCCTGTCTCTGAGGGAGTTCAACAGTTTCTCCCAGTTTTGCATCATCTACAAACTTGCTCAGTATCCTTTCCAGTCCTGTGTCCAAGTCATTTATGAAGAGCACAGGGCTGAGGATGGTGCCTTGTGGAACCCCACTAGGGACAGGTCACCAGTCTGATGCCACCCCATTCCCTATAACCTTTTGTGCCCAACCCATGAGCCAGGTGCTCACCCATCACATGATGTGTTTATCCAGCCATGGGCTGCATGTTTTGTCCAGAAGGATCCTGTGAGACACAGTATCAAAAGCTTTACTGAAATCCAAAAAGATTACATCAATTGGCTTCCCTTGAGCAACTGGGTGGGTTCCCTGGCCATAAAAGGAAATCAGGTTTGATAAGCAGGACCTTCCTGTCAGGAAGCTGTACTGGCTGTGACCAATGACTGCATTGTCTTTCAAGTGTTTTTCAATGGCTCCCAGAATCATCTTCTCCATAACTTTACCAGGCACTGAAGTGAGACTGACAGGCCTGTTGTTCAGAGGGTCCTCCTTCTTGCCCTTCAAAATCAGGACAGTGTTCACCAGATTCCAGTCAGCTGGGACCTCTCCAAATTCCCAAGACAACTCAAACATCATTAAGAGATGTTCTGCAATGACATCAGCCAGGTCTTTGAGGATTCTCAGATGAATCCCATCAGGACCCATAGATTTGTAGGGATTCAGCTGTAGCATCAGGTCCTACACAGTTTTAGAGTCAACTAGAAGCTGATCATTCTCACAGTCATGGTCCTCCAGCTCAGGGCACTGAGATCCCCTTGGTCCATCATCTGTATTGCAGACAGAGAATGCATTAAACACCTCTGCCATGTCCCTGTTTATGAGGTGACCATCCTCATTCTGTAACAGGCTGATGTTATTTCAACATTGCTATTAACATATTTGAAGAAACTCTTTTTATTGTCCCCCACAGTTCTGACTTCAACTCCAGCTGAGCTTGGGCCACACAAATTTTCTCCCTACAGCAGCAAGCAGTATCTCTCAATTCTTTTCACGTCACCTGACCTTGTCTGCTGGGCATTAACGTCCCTTTTTGCCCTATTTCCAAGAGAAGATTCCTGTTCAGCCAAGTTGGCCTTCTGCCTCACCTGTCTGACTTCCATCATTCAGGAATTGCCTGCTCCTGTGCCCTTAGGAGGTGATGTTTGAAAAGTGAGCAGCACTGATGGACCCCAGCACCTGCAAAAACATGTTCACAGGGAACCTTACTCACTAACTTTCTGAGCAGCCTGAACTCTGCTCTCCTCATGTTGAGGTTTTGTTGGCACTTTTCCTCCTGTCAGAGATTTTAAGCTCCATCACTTCCTGGTTGCTGTGGCCAAGGCAGCCACCAATCTCCACTTTTCTCATGAGATCCACTTTGTTGATAAGCAGCAGATCAAAAACAGCATTTTTGCTCCCTTAGGACCTATCCCATAAGGTTGTTGTCCAGGTTTTTTAAGAATCTTCTGACCCAAGCTGTACTAGCTGTGTGATGCTCCTCCTTAATTTCTGGCAAGTTGAAGTCCCCCAAATGGACAAGGGCAGTTTACTTGGAAGTGTCCCTTAATTCCTAAAAAAAAAAAAATTCATCTGCACACTCATCCTGTNCCTTAATTTCTGGCAAGTTGAAGTCCCCCAAATGGACAAGGGCAGTTTACTTGGAAGTGTCCCTTAATTCCTAAAAAAAAAAAATTCATCTGCATCATCATCCTGTCTGGGAGGTCTATAGTAGACTCCCACAATGACATCTGGATTATTTTTTTGCCCCTTCTTATCCAGAGGCTCTCAACTGTGACATTGCCAAATGTGTGACTTCCATACATTCTACCCCTTCTATTATATACGGCCACACCTCCATCTCTTCTGCCCTGCCTATCCCTCCTGAAGAGCCTGTAACAATCTGACAGGACACTCCAGTCACAGGACTCATCCCACCAGGTTTCATTCATGCCAATGAAGTCAAATTTCTGGGACTCGAGGAAGGCCTCCAGCTCCTCTTATTTGTTCCTCATGCTCCAGGCATTAGTAGAAATATCTCAGGCGTGATACTTTGTAGCCAACACCTGGTGAAGCAGATTGCGCTTCATTAGTGCTCATTTGACACACCATCCCATCGTTCATCACTGGTGAGTCTGACTTTGTTCTTTTCCCTCCCCCAAGCTATTTTAAAACAAGCCCCACTAGCTCCCATGCTAGAACTCTTTTATCCATCTGGGATAGGTGCATCCCATCAGATGTCAGTAGACCAGGTGTTGAGTAGATCCTTCCATACTGAACAAACCTTAAATTTTTCTGCTGACACCAACCTCAGAGCCATGCATTGACCTGACAGATCTGTCTATTGCTATCAGTATTATTCAGTGTTACTGAAAGAATTGAGGAAATCACTACCTGTACTCCTGATCCCTCTCCCAATCATCCCAGGGCCCTGAAGTCTCTTTTGATTGCCTTCAGACTTGTTATTTTATCACTGCCAGTTGGAACAACCAACAATGGATAGTAATCAGGGGGCCTTACTAGACTGGAGAGTTTTCCAGTAATATCCCTTATCAGAGCCCTGGGACATAGTAGACTTCCCCATGAGTTGGGTCCAGCCTGCATATTGAACCCTCCATCTCCCTTAAAAAGGAGTCTCTGATTACAACTACCCTTCTTTTCCTGTTAACAGAGGAGGTTGTGATGTGGGGTACAGGCAGTGTTGTTTTAGGAGGCCCCACTATCCCAGATAGACTTTTGCTCACCTCATCAGTTGCCTGGCCTTCTAGTTCCAGAGCCTCACACCTGCTGTAGAAGGTACCAGTACTACTTGTCAGATTCTGAGGAGGAACCTTCTTCCTGTACATGCAGTGACCTGCTTCCAGCCTTCACCTTTAACAGAACCTTGGCTAACAGTCCTTTGACTAATTACCCTACAGGGTTCTGAGTCCATCTGCTTCTCCACTACAATGGAGGTTTGAGATTCCTGAGAGTCTTGAGACTGTAGCAGCTTTAAACATAATTGGTCTGTCTCACTTGTTTGCTCGAGTACTGTGTAGCCTGGTCACTTCCTGTAGCTCCTTCACCTGGCAACACAGCTCCTCAACCACAGCACACCTCCTGCAAAATAACTGTTTGTCGGCCCCAGCCTCCTGAAGAGGCATCAGACACACCTGGAAACCTGTGACAGCTACCATCAGCATGTCTGGCTGGCTGGAGGCCTCTGACATAACATGGAGAGGTAAAGCATGTTCAGGACATGTCCTTGAGACAATAGAATGAAAGAATACTAATGATGTGATAATAGGCAGAATATTAAAATGAAGGTCTAAAAAGACAAAATAAATAAAAATAGAAAGAGATTCCATCATGTTTTCCTAAAAGGTTGAAATGGAAAAGAAGTAAATCCACTGTCTAGATCTGACAATTCTATACATGTTCCAGAATACTATAGTATCTAGGATCCAAATTTTGAAGTCACAAAACGATGATTTCCCTGTCTTTTTCTTTATGATATTCCAATTTTTAAGTCAACCAAATATTCTGGTTTTAAAGATCATTAATTGATTTTAGGCCCTAATCAGACAATGAAATTTTACCAAAATTCTGATACATTGAAACAAAAAACAGCCACAAACCATTCAGCAGCAAACATCGGTAAGCTTAGTGTTTAAAGCTGTCTAATAACAAATGGTAATCTTGGGTTAGATTTGAATATTTTTGCCTTTCAAGTACCTACATTTTTTCTGTTCAGGGAAGGAAGAACCTGCACTACACGAGCAAACCTTTCTTCATCCAAAAGAACTCCAGAAAACACCACAGCAAAAATCTCAAAAACCCAGAGAAGCCACAAAAGAGTGTTTCATGTGTTATTATGGAAAGGGCACTGAAGCGTTCTAACCGACTGTTCCTCTGCAACTGAGAATGTAATTAGCTACTTGCATTGAGCAGTTAAATCTCTCCATAAGTGATTTCTAGAAGGATATGGAACTTAGAGGCCTTGTTTTATTTTCCAGAAATGTTACAACTGCAGCCAGCATATCTTCAGCATACCTGGCCAACTTGTAAAATCTAAATAGGAAGCTGGCACACATCTTCCCTCTGATGCATAACACTGTAGCAGCCATGGAAGACTCCTTCCCACTCATCTAGCTATTGTGTTTGGGTTTCACTACATCCACAAGATTTTAATCCTCCTCTAGTCTGAGAAAACTGCATTATTGTCTTTTCTGATTTTGCTGGCACAATGACTAGGCATGGACTTTCCTGGTTCCCCCTCCACAACAGACTATTCTATTCCTCTAAGACAGTGCCAGCCTTGTTCTCCAGCTGTCAGGAGCAGAAGAAAAGAGAATGAACGCCTATGATTTTGACCTCACCCTTTCCAGTACACACAGAAGTTGAAGCAAAAGATATACATAATTTTCCCTGTATTCCAAAGTACCCTTTACTTTTCTAGCACACAAGGCTGAGGACAATAGAGGTCTTCAGTTTCCCCATTACCCATGAGAATTTCTTGAGCATCAAGCAGTATTCTCTGAGGAGCACAGGACTGTCCACACCTGCCTCTATCCCTTCACCACCACAACAGTCAGCCACTGCCTATGCAGTTCTTTTCAGCCACATTTCTTCTGCTTCAGCTTACTTTCAGCTAACTAGGGACCCTGATCCTGTACCTGAGAGTCTCATTTCTCTCAGTAAGCATGTCACCCATTCATCCCTCTCAAGTCCAAGCTAGTGTCTCTGGCTCTACAGTTTTAAAGACTCAGAGTTAACAGATGCTCTTTTTTCAACTCTTCCTAGCACTCTTCCCATAGGCATACTCTGAATCATGTGGGAATGATTTAACTTTTCTGTCGTACTTGTTTGTGTCCCCCTGACTAAATATACACGTGTACACCAGTGTGACAAGCAAACTCACATGTGTGCAGACAGAATTAGCTACTCAGTGCAAGCTACAGACTCAAATGGTGATCCACCCACATATCCAGAGGGTACTCATCCTAAATACCTAGTTTTTACACTGATTTTCTAAGTTACAAAGAGTGAATTTCCTTCCATCACAAATATTCTTTGATCAACATGCTATAGATATTTTAAATAGCCTTGTTTTAGCTGTATTATGACAAATAGCCACAAAGAGAGAGAGTTGGCAGAATAGGTAAAATGCTATTGTTCTAACTAGATAGGATTTTATGCACCCAGGAATTAGTGACTATGCATGACAAAAGGCAAATAAGAGGTCAGTCATATGGCAACTGAAATAGTAGCTGCTATTACCTTTAACTATCTAATAAAGACCTATTCATCTGAAGGAAGGTGGGTCTTCTTGAATTTGTATTAAATCCAATCTTCCTCTGACAATTTGGAAAAAGAATTTCTGGAAAAGTCACCCAATTATTCTGGTAGGAACTAGAAAGGGTAAGTGTGACAGCACTTTTTGTTTTCAAGAAATATTACAGAGAGAAAGCAGATTGTTGGGTTTTAAGGACATAGAAGACTTTAAATGACAAAAAAAGAAAATTATTCAAGGCATTTGGACTTTTTCTTAACAGTTCTTAAAAGATGGTGGGTACATGGTGAAAGGGGTTAAAAACAGCTCAGAGAATAAACATGCACTGCACACTTAAAAGAATTGATATCACATAGCAGAACATATTTTGAGAAAATTGTGTCATACATATACAAATCAATGGGTTTTTTTATCTAACTAGAATGAGGATTAAAAAAACAGCATGATTTTCACAATCTAAGTCTGCTTTCAGATACACCATTGAAAAACCACATGCCAAAAAAGTCTGTACATAATAGTAGGATGGTTCATTCTACTGCAGTATTTTTTCACCAGTGTGGCAAATTACAGCTCTGGCCTAGATTTTCATATAATTATTGAGTAGATTGTTCACTACCATATAACAAACATTGTAACAGCAGTATTTATGTTTTTACTAGTGTTTTTTTAAGTCCCTTGCATCTGAGACCATAATCAAATTACATGGTACAGTTCCCCAATTACCTCCCTGCTTCGTTATATTTACCTGGTTTTTCCTGGCAGACAATGTTTACAATGTCATCTGGAATGCCTACTGTGGTCTCCAGAACACAAGCCTCAAGCCAGGGGAAACATTGTCAGAAGTGATGGGCACTTTAAAACCTGTATCAGGCACTGATCTACTCATCCAAGCACTCCCTAAAGCTCTACAGAGTGCTGGTGTCCCTGCCACAACAAAGACCATACCTATCTTTCTAGGGCTGTAGGTTAAGAAAAAGTGAGTACAAGCAGTGGCAGAGGAAGCTATGGGGACTGCAATGAGTAACTAGTAATATAGGTTAGTGGTGGGGAGAATTTCAGTGTCAAAACATCGGCATGAAGGGGTGAGGAAATAGTTAATTCTGATTTATAGTTAGTACCACATTTGGCCTAAAATAACTTTCTGTTCTTAATGTCATCTAGTTACCTTCATGCAATATGCAACACACCTGTATCAAACCATTTTTTTCGTTCCAACGCAGACACAAAAGTTTGCTTAAACATAGCAATAAAGAGATGATATTTGCATACGTTGGATTTGGTCATCCAAACCAAATTTAGTTGTTTGTCAATCAAAAATACCTACACATTAGAGTCAAAGGAAGTCAGAAAGGAAAGTCATAAATATTATATTGTGTGTACAAACAGGAGAGATATGATGACCATCAGTAAGCACTTATTTACTTTACAATTTACAAACTAGTCTTAGATAAGAACATGGGAAAGTTAAAACAATATGCAAGTATTAATCTCGAAGAATCTACATACAAAAACAAATTTTAATATACTTCACCAAATCACCAACATCTTATCAAGTATGTATCTGTGAACAGATAAGTCTTACCTTTAGACCAAGTACACTTGGAACACATGGAGCAGCAACTCTTAGAGCAGAGGAGCTCTTGTAAAGCCCTACTTCCCCTGCAGAGCCTGACATGGAACAGCATTTTCTGCTACACTCCAGCTTATTGCAAGACCCTAACAGCACATGGATAGTGTTCACAGGCATTTAGGAATGAGACCATGTGCATCAGGACTGTGGTGTTGTCCAGCAGCAAATAAAAGAAAACAACAAAGCTCCCACTTGCAACCGTGAACATGCTGCTGTGCCACTAAGTCCCTGTACTTAGAGGCTTCCAGGAGCTGTATGGCCAGTGCTAACTATCCTTTAAAAAGCATCCAGTTCAGGAGGCTCTACAAGCCTGGGAACTCAGATGTCTTCACCTCCTTAAACTGTTTCTGAGAAAAAGGGGACATTCTAATAAATGCCAATGCATTGAAGAGTCAGTCAATTCCTGTATAAAAATTTTCTAAACGTTTGCACAGCATGATATTTGATCACCTTTCTTATGAACTCTTAAAAGATTCTAAGAGCAGAGTCTCTCTCAAATTAAGGAAGACAATCTATTCCTTGTTTTCAACTTAAAACAGTTGGTATCTAGTATAAACTAGTGGAAAGGATGAACAGTTCATTGTTTGCACTAGTTTTATTCTTGTGAAGTAGGCATTGCTGCAGAAATGTAGCAAAATATCTACGCAAGAGAAATTGAAAAATTTCAAGTATAGAAAAGTCAGAAAAGTTAATGTAATTTTCTATATTCTGAATGTATCTCATTCCAGTTAGTGACAATATCAATAATTAGATTTCAGTTTAACCTTCAAAATACAACCTAGACCTGGAATGGCTGATTAGCTCTTCTTTTTTCATCAAACAAAAAAATCTGTTTATAACTTGCAAGTGCACTAAGTGAGGAGGTGAGATAAAAATAAGCCAACATTAACAACGGAAAAAACTCTATCTAATGAATTTGCCATAACATCTTTTTACCATTACACAGTACCATGATCCCATAAGATACAAATCTACCAGCTGTGAACTTCACAGCCATCCAGTAGTATTCCTTTATGGATAATTATCTGATTCCATGCCTTTTCTAGCAATTTCAATGCCACAGTCACCACTGATGCTGATACATGGTCTGGATACTTGCCCAATGCTCCCCAGAGCAATGTGAATCAGAACTGTCTCAGTCACGCTGGGTCCAGCATATAACATAACCATCACCAGTAATCAAGCAGCAATGCAGCGACTCTAAAAGCTGCTACCCCTGGAAGCAAAAAGGTCTCCTGCTACGATAACCATAAAATGCTCCCTTACATATAAGAACTAAGTGTTGCCCAAAGCACACACCAGGCGTTGTGCCTCACTAGATGGTTGCCAGGCCTTTCACTTCGATTTTGGTTGAGAGATTTTTTTTTCTTTTTTTTTTTTGAGGGAGTGAAAAAGATCAGAACACTTTTGGAAAGCTTTTGTTTACATCATTTGATTTCAAGGCAAAGGAGATCAACCACGTGGGATTTAGCACTGTCACAATCAGGCAAGTCACACCCTCAGCAGGATTCTATGGAGACCAAAACTGAAATAAGTAAAAAAATGCCAAATATGTCAAGCAACTCAGAAGATTAGGTTTCTCACCTTTAATTCAAGTCTACAACAAGAATATCTGAAATGACAAAAAATTTAATTATATTATGAAAAATAGGATTGATTTTTAAATGCAGTACAGCTCTTGAGTCTCTTTATCCCAATGATTATTCACTACAGAGTAGAGGAGCAACTAATGTCCCTTCAAATTCTACAATAGGAGTCTTATTTTGTTGAGCTTTGAAATCAAGAAAAGTGAATTACTAAAATCAGATGAGGTCTGCATTAGGAGCATTTTGCCAATAGAGCAATCTTGGTACACCACAGCGGCAAAGCACTAAGCATGTAATCAGCTACATCAGCAAAGATCTGCTTTAGACTCATACAGGAAAGTCATCACTTATTAGCAAAACAAGCAATATCAGTAAAGGAATAGTTTTGCAAGTAAAATATGGAGGTTTTTGCTGATGCATCTTTGTCCAGGTGGGATACTCTATCACTTAAGTAGCTCCAATTGACCAAGCTATATCAAAATATATTATAGACTTGGCTTGTATTCTGCTCTTAATCTTAGTTCAGTATTTCCTTCTACACCTACTAAATAACCAAACCCATTCAATCCAACCTCCAAGTTAGCAAAATATGAATGCCCTTTTTAATATAACATCCAGTTCAAAATGCATTCTTGAGGCAAAGAAAATACAGCTAAACAAAGCAACAGTACATGCTATACCAAAGAAAGTTACAAACAATACATTGATCAGTATTGGTCACTGATTACACAGGTAACAGACTGCCCAGTGTCCAGCTCAGTGCAGAGAGCATCTGCAACTCTGTGATGCTTCCAGACAGCCCCAGGACTACCAGGCTGTTAAACTCATTGCACCCTGCAGTCTGGTTACACAGACTTTTTACAGTTTGAAAACCTTCGCACTGTGCCTGGACCATCTATATGTTCATCACTGAGAATTGCCAGCAGAGAGTACTCCCTGAAATGCCAGATTTTCAACAGGGGAAAGAGCTGGACAACAGCATCTCTCTTCCAGCCTGTCGTGGTTTGAGAAGTTTGGGGGGTCTAGCTTTTTGGGTGTGGTAGGGGCCAAAAGATGGCTCCTGTAAGGAGCTTCCAGAAGCTCCCACAGCTGTCCAGTCAGGGCCTATCTCTGATGGCTCCTGGAAGATTGATGTGCTGTTTTCCACAGTTGGGCCAATTAGGAAGGACAGAAACGCCTCTGCGACAGTACATTTAAGAAGCAATCTCTGTAGTACGCACGCGCGCGCCATGTAACCCTGTAGTCATGTAGTTAGTAGATTAGGCAGGGGAGAAGGAGTACAGCAAATAACTAGGGAAAATAAGTGAAACATCAGATATGAAAGCCAGCAAATGATGCCAGTCTGCCAAAGAAGAGAAGCAATGGAGGAGGAGGTNGAGAGAGAGGGCTGTGAAGCTTTTGGGAAAGGGGGGGGGGCGGAATGGGAGGATAGCAGAAAAAGAATGTTTAGGAGATGTTCCTTTGTTTTTGCTCGCTCCTTTTACCCTGTAATAAATTCACTTTATCATTTAAAAGCTCTGACCTTGTCTCAGCCTGACTTTGCTCCTCTACCAGCATTTCTTATCATGGGTTTAATAACACAGTTCAATTTGGAAAGAGGAAAAAAAGCAGTCTTAGTGGGGCCTTAGCCGTTGGCCAGGGCTAAACCACTACACAGCCATGTGAAGCAGGATGTACAGTGGCTTACATGAAAGGATATGTAGAAGACAGGGACAGTGCTAGCATTCCCTCTCCTAACACCACAATGACCGTAGAGGTAGCAAAGGTAACAATAATAATTAATGAAGTCCACTACAGTCACAAGGCTTGCAGAACTATTGTCCCAGGCATGTAAATGAGTCACTGGAATTTAGCAACAGGGTGGAAAACTATACAGGACTCTTCCAGGCGAAGAGACGATTGATCAATGCATGGAAATTCAGCAGCTCAAGACCTGCACAAAGATGTGTACGGATCCTGGCTGTGAGTCAGCTGTGGAGGAAACTCACTGCAGTGTCACAGCTAGCTACGGACAGCTACATGAAATTAATTCATTCAACTGCTGCTCCATTCCCCACAGTCCATTTAGCTGACTTTTGTGCGGAGGTAGGGGAATTTCACCTTTTATATAGATGCAGCTGGAAAGACTACACACAAATTATTCCCAGTACACAACACATACCCTAAGTATTGCAGCCTGATTAAATGGTACAAGATACAGCATCTTAAACTACTCTGTATCACAGTCTGCAGTCTCAAAGATGGCACAGACCCAACGTCACTTATGAAACTATAAGACAAAATTCAATACTACTATAACAGGCAAAGGCATCTCCTTTCATCAGTCTTCTGTTGCTCAGCGAGCAGAAACTTTGAAGTGTGGCATACTGCATCTTTCCTTCTTGTCGACCAAATTTTTTGTTTGTTATCCATGAGAAATTTACTCCCTATTTACCACAAATTAAGGGCAAAATTTAATTACCTGATTTTTATTTCATGTGGTACAGTGGTTTTGTTACTATTTGTTGTTTTGGGTTGAGTTGTTTTGTTTTGGTTTTTTGGGACAAAGACATAGGATCACTTCATGCTTAAAAACAGTTTAAAATTGTCACCTTTCTGTTGCACTTAAGTAGAAGTATGCTTTATGCTTCATTGTCTTTTCCCTGACAATTTCCATTGAATTTTCTTTCTGTTCAAATGTGTGAATATGTATGTGTATACATGTACATGTGTGAATATGAACATTGAACTTTTAAAACCACAAACACCTGACAAATGACTGTACAACAACAACAAATAAAATTTTACAAAATGTAATTAAAATCTTGTTTTCTGTATACCGGTTTGAGATGATGAGGACTTTGCTAAATATGTGCATGTTTTAACTGGAGCACTACTTGTCTTAAAGGGAAAGCAAATCATTATAAGTACTTTAAACTGACTATAGGTAACACAATCATAAAGGGATTTTAACATAAAGTCAACAGTTTTCATACATTCAAATTTAGCAATAGTGCTGTATCTGAACGTGAAATGAGAGCTGTGTCACTTTTGCATCAGAAACCCCACAACTAGGTAGAAGAATTCATTGATTGTTAAATAACATGCTTAAGCCTTAAAATCAGGCAAGATACAGCACTGTGCAGGGCTGCTAAGTAGATATTTAAATATAAAATATTTAGAGCACGATTTTGAGGTTTGCTCAAAGAAACCCTTTTGGGAGGTGGAGTTAAAATGAGGAATGAAATGTTATCCAAAATGTTTGTTTTTAGTAAACCCGAAACTTATTTTTTTCAATAAAGCCTTATGCTTGCTGACTTCATTATTTAATCTTCTAGTCGTCTGAAAACCACATTTAGTTCTAGTTAAAAGCACCATTTGGAAAAGAAATTAAAAACAATTCATTTAGGAGGAAAATTAATATGAAAGATTTTAGGGTTTCCAAACACCACTTCTTTGCTCTTCTTTTTAGATAAACACAGTCAGTAAATTTGCTAACCATTTGCAAATAATCTATCTTTGTTTCCAGAAACAGCCTTAAAAATTTTCCTTTAAAAAAGGAAATTCACCAGTAGCCATCACCACAAATGCACAAATTTTCAAAGGAGAATTGTCTTTATATTTCAACATCACTATGCGAAACAAGCCTTACATTACTTTAAAGAAAGGCTGCAGCCATCTCGTACTGCTGCAAGTAAAGAGTGCGCTCATGACTCACTGCCCCTGCCTGGTTGCAACTCATCAGTGCCGGCAGCCCTAATCTGCTCCCAGACATTATGACCAGCAGCTCTGATATATGGATTAGATCTACCCCAAGTACTCCGTGCAGGAAAAGAACTCCATGAGCCCTTTATTCCCTACGGAGTACCTGTGCAGGAGAATAAATCAGTGATATGAAAGAAAACACGAAATCCTTCCCAGTAAAATTTGCAGATGACACAAAAGATAATAAAATGGTAAATACCAGGGAGTTGTCATTTCCACAGAATGCATGGCAGCCTGGGCTCACCTGAATAAGATGTGTTTTAACACAGCTGAGCACAAAGCTGTCTATCTCATAACTAAGAGCACACATTCCAAACAAAGACAATAACCTAGAAAGAGGCATATGGATGATGGTGGATAACCAAATTAATATTAATCTACGTGCAATACCCTGGCTAGAGTGGTGAAAAAGATCCTTTGACATACAAGGAAGTAAACACTGACTAACAACAGGAAAGGATTATATAAGTCACTACCGATGTTGAGACAGAATCTTTCTGTTTCCAACTGCATGTAACAACATGGTTCTAGTTTATATCTGTGATCCCTGAGCATTCCCACAGGAACAACTAATGGACTATACTAGTATTCAAACTAGGAAGCCTTAACCAAACAGTTACAAGAAGCATTCAAATTCTGGAAAACTTGCCTTGCTAAAAATGAGAAACCTGTGTCAAAGAAGAAGATAAATGATCACTGGTTTACTGTTTACATATATTTAAATGGAGGGGTGGGAGGAAATGAGGAGCATTATGAATATTAAGAGAACTTTTCAGCTTCTTAATGCTGGATTTTGCATGTTTCTGCTACACAAAAGTTAGAAAAATTCAGACTGAAAGTAAAGTAGCAATAATTAATACTAAGTACTGTTCATCTAAAGAGAGGCAGGATTTTCTTTCACCTGAAGTTTTTATAATCACAATTTTCCTTCTAAAAAGAACAAGCAGTTGCAATGTTATGTCAGTATCTCATATAGTTCTTTTAAAGCAGATGATGACAGAGTTAGAACTCTATCACTCAAAAGCATACTTAAAATGCTCCAGGACAGCTTTTTTACCACAACTCTTGCTACTTATGTGAGCTTTACAGCAGATATTTAGCTAGCTCCTTACATTTGAGGGATAATTATTTCCCCTTTCCCAAGTTGTGGAATGATCATTTCAGCTGTTAGTAAGCCAAATGAACTGCTTACTCCTTTCCCAAGTCATATTTTGAATATACTTGGTATTAATGCTTCTGTATTTGCACAAAGCAACAAGTTACTGAAAGAGCATCGGAAAAGTGAAACCTTGCTGAATACACAGAATAGCTCAGTCACAGATAATTTGAATTGATCTTTCCATTTCTGAAACCAGTAATATGACTTGTGAAAAAAAAAACCAAACACAACACAAAACCATACCACAAAAAACCCCCCAAACCCCATGAAACAACCAACACACAAAGACCCCTTCATATGCGAAACAAGAAATAAATGCAAAAGCAATTTCAGTACAATATCAAAAAAACCTGTTTTAACAGGGAATTCGGAAACTGTGACTAACACCCTATTGAAAGGGTGTGGTTAAGGGACTTGAAGAGCCAGACAGTTTAACAAAGACAATTGCCTAGTTGGTCATTTGACCAACAGCAATTCACTGCAGAATTTGACTCAGAATATGTATTACAATAGATACTGCAGAGCTTAAGTGAATCTTCAAAGTTTGTATTGAACTATAGACTGAACAGCATTTTGTAAACATAAATATGATCCTTCCTTTTTCAGTGGAAGAAAATTTTCAGGTAACATATATGCATCACACCTACTCTTTAGTCAGGCTACGTCCCATTAATCTCAAAGTAAAATTTTAAAGCCAATGCAACATCTAACTGCATCAAAATATGACAAAGTTTCCATTATGAAAAAGATGATTTTTTTTGAGTGCTGTTCTCTCAAATGCTCCAATCAGCCAAGGATTAGATGTTCAACTTAAAGCCAGCCAGTGATCGTTAATCATTTTAAAGTGCCAGAGCTAATCTAATTTCTTGCTCAGAGAAAGCCCACTCACATCTTATATGTGAGACATTGGTTCACCTTTGAATATGTTTTAAATTTGGTTAATGACTCCGTTTTTCTTCCTTCAAAAGACTGCTAGAACACCCCAGCACAGAGAATCCAGAGATATGCTCAATGCTACACAAAGGTAAGAGCAAACATCGGCAGTGGTAACAGGGATAAGGTTTTTCCAGGCAGCCTCACACTGAGGCTGTAAGCATCAGTTGACTTATGCTAATAGCATGTCACATGAGTATAGCAGTGGTTTCTCTGCCATTTGCTGATAGAGGATGAATTAGATTATAAGCTTTCAATATTTTCTGAGAAGTCAAATTTATGAAGAGGAGATACATAGAATCTTCTTTAAATATACCTATTAAATTCACATTGTGAGTAGTAAAATCAAGGTGTGAAGTGATGGAATGTTGCTGCAAAGTGAAATCCACTGTTCAAGATGTGGCCTCTTCTTCCCGTTTTACTAGAGCAGAGCAAACTGAATAGCAGCTTCTTCAGTCATACTATCTTACATTAACCCCTAAACATGGGATACTGAAACCATTGCTGGAAAAAATAATCATGTACCCTACAGCATTAGCCTGAATGACAGCCCTGTTGTCTTACAAGTAATGTTTTTCCTGGAGCTAAAATAATTGTTTAGGACTAGGGTATCTTTTCCTCAGCTATATGGTATCAAATGAGTCAGAATATACTAACAAAATCTCTGAAAATTCTTATGTCTTTCTAAACCAATTGATGTGCAGCACCACAACTAAAGAAAAAGATGGAGAAAAACAGCAACAGTTCAGCCGTCATCAACCTTTCTGTGCTGTTTAAATGACTATACTGACCTGAACCAGCAGACCCAGCTGCCAAGGGGCCAGTTGGGAGTTCTAATCCACTTTGACAAAGTGGTGGCTCTCCATTTGGAAACACTAGCTCCTCCTCTACAGGTTTTTTACAGCTTTGTCCACATTACGGTGGTGACAGGCGCTGCAGACCACTTCAAGAACACATCTTCCCATGTTCTGTATCTGGTTAAACTCCTTCACTAGAAACCCCAGGAGAGCGATTTGGCCTGTTAATAAGTTTATATTCTCATTTGTGTTGACTAGTATGGTCATTAGATTTCTCATGTATACAAAACCAATCCTGATTTTGTTATATCAATTTGATAAATATATAAATCTGAATTTAAGTCTTCAAGGCTGAATGGAATAGTCTAGCCTTGCGCCTCCTTTTCTCAGTTGTACAAATATTTATGGGTTTGATCCAACATGGAGTGTGAGTGGAGCTTACTTTGGTCTATCAAGTTTGGATGTTTTGAGCATTTACAGGCTCAGGATGAAGATGCATACGTAACCAAGTTACACATTCCAGGACAAATTGCTCCATTTAGAAAGAAGGCCCAGTGATTTCAGTCTATGTTCATTTCACTAATGTGCTGAGAAATGAAAAGAGCTAATAAGACCATTGCTGTGTTTCTGGGATTTTAACAAACTAGGTGTTTTCCTTACATATTTATTCCATGCTCTTGATTTCAGAAGAAATAGCTTACTGTAGAACTCTTCCCTGTACTCTCTCTTCCTGAAGAGAGACATGATCTCTAAGTCTGCTTAATATGGACAGGAAAAAGTAAGGAAGTGATGATTCTTCCACCCTTGCTTGGGAGATAACACAAAACAGCCACCCAGGTGATATCCTGAAGGGTCACTCTGTGAAGTGACTTCCAGGCTAAGAACAAAAATCCCTGAGATATCCTCTGCTTGTACAAAACAGACTGCCTGTAGACAAGTAAAAACCCCATTTTTTGACATGCCAGTATTCCTTGTAATTTAGCAACAAATAAAACCAGAGCATGCGCAGGTAGCTCTGCTCCTCTTACATTGTCTCAGGAGATCATCTACCCATGCTTCATTCACTGTTTGACACTCTATAAAGGTGAGCAAAAGTGCAAACCAGGGGTATCTGAGCAAGAACAAGAAAGGTTTTTCAATCTGGACAAGAGGGAAAAACCTTGGCAGTTTGGTTATAGTGAAGTAGTTAAAACTGATCAAGAAATCTCATTGTCAATTTTGTTTGACATCACAAAAGAAGAGCCCGGACATACCTTGCTAAAGCTAGAGGGACTGGAAAAGGAAAGGGGAAATATTCAGGAGTTGATGGATAGCTGTATTCCAGTAACTGACAGGCTTCTGGTTTTACCTCCATAGTTAAAGACATCATTTACTTCAAAAAACACAATGGTAAAATCTTTTAAGAATGCTTGATGTATTAGTCCTACCACAGAAATTATAATTATTTGTAATTATTTTGAATCTTACTTTAGATATTTTTAAAGAGCATATTTACATGTTTAGTGACCTAAAAAATCCCATAGACCCATAGCAACCAAAGTGGCAAACAATGTAAGGGAGGAATCTGTTGTCTTTTGCCAACAACTTTTGAGACTCTATGTTCCACTCCATTCCAAGTGAGGAATCTACCAGCAGCTATGAGACTCAACTGCAAGAATATCACAAAGAGCGTAAAGAAATCTGTATTAGAACACTTACTATTTTGCCCATTTTATATATATTAGCTAATGTAACTATTAGTCCAGCTACTTGGGAACTTATGCTGTACAAAGCTTGGCAATTTTTTTTAATAGTACTGTAATGTATATATACACCGGTATACTAATCTATACTTTTAAGAACTTTTATTAACTTTTTAACAGTTATTTCCAGTATCTATTAGCACTAAAATTTGCTTTAAAATGTTACTTCTTTAAACGTTTTCTGAGATGTATTTTTGGAATAGAAGGTCATGGTACAATCCTTTAAAATTTTTACAGAAAGGATCAGAATATCTTGATTTTAACTGCTAAGTAGCTTTACACTAAATACCTTTAGCAGGTACATGCTTAAGCATAAATCCAGAGTAGGCTCTCTGCATAATAGTTCTTTCAATTTTAAAATGAGGTGGAGAGGAAAAAAGTCAAGCTCCAAAATCCATAATTCTCCGTCCTGCCCTACTGCGTCTGGCCAGGCCTTAAAATTTCCTTAGCTCTCAGAATAAGTAGTTTGCTGCTTTGAGCCCAGCCCAAAAATTATTGTGCAAGAAAAAGGAGTCAGACGGCCACTTCTGTTGACAGCGAGTGGCTTTTAACATCCATTCTTCCTTTCCCAACCTAATCAGGAAAGAGACTGAGTATATGAGATGCACATGAACATCTAGTACCAAATGTTCATATGTCTTGTAACACTAGAGTAAAAGTTTTTAAAGTGTTAGGGAAATAGCTTGGTTGGGTTTTTCATTTTTTTTTTTTTTTTGTCTTGCTTAGTGAGAAGTTTTCAGGAACTTGTTATATCTTTGGAAATAAATTGCTATGGGAAAATAGTACCAAAAACAACCATTGGGAAGAAGATGGAAAGAATGGCTCAGAGACCTTAAGCAGCATGGAAGAAGTACTAAGAGTAAATTACACTAAGCAAAATACACTCTATATCTTCAAGAAAGATATAGCTGTTAGCTTTCCAAAATAATCCATGCTTTTTACAAGCAAGGTGAAATGGGCTATAACAATTCATAATTCACAATTAAAGAATGACAAAACATATATCAAAATCAACACTGTTTAATGGCTAGTCTGATTTTTGGATTTTACCTTTTTTCCCCAAAAAGCTATTTTGCCAATATTTGTTTACAATTGTATACCTATTTGTAAAGGAACATAAACTATTCCATTTTGTGGGCAGCACAGCTAGCTGTTTTTAACTATACTGCCTATAAATTCCATCTAATAAAAAAAAAAGAACTTAATCAACTATCTTGCAGCATTCAGAGTGAAGCCATTGCCATATTTAACACTCAAGACAAACTGTGCCAAATTTTCTTATTTCCACAAAGTTCCAAAATCTTGAAGTTGTTCTAAAAGCTGATATAAATAGTGCACAACAAATCTGTTTCATTCGTTTAAATAAATGAATACATTTTTATGCTTACTGAAATTACAAGAGAAGTAAAACCACTGAAATGAAGCTCTGTGGTAACATTTAAAATCATACTAGATGTAAACTGCTTCAGTCCCCTGGACACTGCCATTATTTAGAGAGATAGAAGGGAAAAACCATCAAAAACTCAAAAAGTCTGGGAAGTATTTATAAGTCGATGTAAATCATGAATAAATCATATTTCACACCAAAAGTAGCCATTCACAAAAAAAAAAAAAGCCAAGCAAGTGGTCAGATTTTCATTTTGGCTCACCAAGTTACACTGATGCTGTCATTATTTTGATAAATCTACATTTCTCTTTTCCTCTCACTTCTGTAAACCAAAACGATAGTCTTCATTTACACCGAAGTAACAGCTTTTACTGATGTGGTTGTACCTATTACTAAGAAAAAAGATTTAGGAAACAAGCAGCAGGTTATAGAATCAAAAGAGGGAATGAGAGAATATGATCAAAAAAATTATAACTGCCTTGCCAAAGAAACATTTTGTTGCAATGCAAATTAGAACTAATTTTTAGAAGTTAAGAGGTTATTGGAAAACGAAATGTTATACAGGGGATGATAATGGTAACAGTGGTATATAAAACAGGAATAAAGTTGGAGCATGAAAAGCAAACACCAAGTGACAGAATGCAGTTTCAAAATCCAGTGAGATAACAGAATTCATAATGCATTTGCAATACATTAATACAAAATCATCTGCAACACACCTGTCAAATATATACTTTTCAATTCCATGTCTAAATACATAATTAAATCCTTATTGCAGTAAAATAGAAACCTCACTGCTTGCAAAACTAACAGAAGTCAAGCACTTTGCATTTGCCTGCCCAGAGCAATAGCATTTTTGTCAGAAGCACCAGTAATGATCTTGAGTTACGCACAAAAGTGGGCTCTGTTCGGGCAACGGACAAAGGCAAATGATGGCAAAGAAAGAGGACTCAACTTCAATTTAACTGTCCTGTAAGGTACATACTAATTAGCTGCAAAGCTATGAAATCCTAGCTAGCATGTTAAGTCTGCTACATGACAGTATAATTTGACTTCTTAAAGGATTATGCAAATTACAACTCATCATTCCATTACATGACTGAAAAAAAGTGACAGCTAATTTATACATAACACACCTTTCAAATCCCTAAGATGTGAAGCACCTGTGCAATACATTTTGCCTAGATTTTCTAGTGTATACACTCTTGTTTATTGCACTGTCAGAAGCACACCTAAGAGATTTAGTAAAGTCTTAGGGGTTTTTATTTGCTTTTTAGCTTTTAGAGCACAATCCCAAAAATTAAATAACATATTTCCGTCCCTGCTGTAGAGGTTTTGCACACAAGTAGAAGTGTACAGTTTCAACACACGTGTAATTTCTGAATAGTAGGAGAGCACGAGCACTAAATGCACGAGCTAGAGGCAAGACTCACACAGATTTCAACATACTTCTGGTAGGTAGATTCACAGTAGATTCCGTCATATCGGTAGATTTTCCTACATTCTGATTGGTTGGGCAGAGGATGCTGGACAGTTATTCTGTAGAGGCATCAAAAACAGATAGACATGACTAGAAGATCTCTACAGGTAACTGTAATGCAGGACAAATCAGTATGTTGAAATTTTTTTTTTTATTTTATTTTCAAATTAAACGCCTTTGTGATCTCTTTAAATCAACTGCCTTGTGCACATAATACCCAGAGTTTTCCACTTTTCAAAATTTGCACTGAGAGTAAACTAAACTTAAATTCTCCACAAGAATGGTATTTTTTTCCCCATCAAATAAAAGTGGAAGAGGTATGGAATTTTATAAATCAAATTGATACTTCACATAGTTTATATATGTACAATAGTGCTTATAAAATTGATTATTTATTGTTTACTGTTGCAATCCTTCCTCAGGCAGAACATTCATTTATGTCAGCTGGGAGTTTGTCCAGACAAAGACCAAATAACCCTCCAATTTAAAATGTCAACAGCAATTCTCACATTTGCACAGAATGATGATGTTGTGGTATTATGAGGACTGTGATTGAAGGTGCTCAGCACCATCTGAATAATGCCATATGTTCTCCGATCGACTGAAAGAAAATGAAAGTGATTGGCAGCAATCAGGAGGTGCGCAGCATCTTGTAAAATCAGGTCCTAAAAGATTTGTCAATCATTCTATTATTCATCCCTCCCCAGCTCCCTGTTAGCAGAAAATATAATTTGGCTATAAAAATTCAATGTTGTTTTTAAAATATACTTGGGAATTGCACACCATAACAGTACCCACTAATTTTCTTTTTTTTTTTTTTTCCCCCTCCCTCTTCTCTGGAATAAAAACACATTTTAGGTGCTTTTGTAACTTCCATAAATTAATATCTTTTTCTCTTGTAATTTAATGGCAGTTCACTGTAGTAAGGAAAAACTATTTGAGAAATTTTACACATTTTTCAAATGTAGAATTTCAGGCTGTGCTTTTTTTAAAATAAATATTCTAGTCACTAGAGACTTATTTTATGTTATTATTTTTACAGTATTAACATCTACATAGCTCTGAGCTAATCTTGGTTTTTAAAATTGTTTCAACAGTAATTTGAGACTGTAGGTTTGAGAAAAAATTCTCATTCTCCAGCTACAAACTCTATGAGCAAACGGAAAATTATCTACTGTGGAAACTGAGGACCTTCCTCAATAAGACTGCACCTACACAGTGTGTCAAGTGCAAACCATTTCCTGTCTTTACAGCCCTTGCTCATTTAAATTTGAAACCTGGTCTGAGCAGGCCTCAGCACTGTTTTTGCCCCATGGGACCCACAGGCAGAAGAAAGGAGAGAGGTTTGTGATGAAGGCAGGACCAAACACCTTCAAATTCTGGGATAATCCTGCATTCACTAATTAAGACATTCTCAGAGAGACTTATTTCTTGGGATACCTGGGACCTTTAAGTTACATGTCTAAGTACCATATACACCATATGAGGAAATTAAGTACCTTAAAATGGCATTTGAAACACAAGTGCTGTCTGCAGAGAACCATGCAAGCTAGGATGAGAGATCTAGGAAAGTTTCTTCTATGTTGTGTGCACCTGAGAGACACAAACCCTTCACTTTCGGTGACAGAGAAATGCCTACATCAAAGATAATTCAAGCCTCAAAGTCTTCAGTGCACTATCACACTGGCTGACCCAGTTCTCCAACTTTAACTCCCTCTACCATTTTTTATTTGGGTTTTCTTTCATTTTGTTTTTTGTTTTGTGATACAAGACTAGAAGACATGCCTGTTTTTACATAGCTTCAGCAAAAACACGGGAGAACAAGTCTCTCAACGCCTCTCAGCCAGAGTATACTCAAACATACATCTTCCACCGCTCTAAAAATTACCACAGACTTCTTAAAGCAAGGGGCACATTAACGCTTCCTGCTAGAACAACAGTACCCTTAAAAAAAGATAAATCAGGATTCATTGGATGAAAGAAAGTGAGACAGTGAGAGCATGTTGTATTAAGAGTCATTCAAAAATGCATAACAAGTCCTTGCAAAAACGATCAGAATCCTTCCCAGATGAGTGCCCTCATCACAGCCCTTCAGAATTGTACTTTCTTCCAACCAGTTCTTTGGCCAAATTAGTCTGGAACAGTAATACTGATTATTACTATTACTTGAGTAATTAAACAAGTGCAGCAGAATAGGTCTCACTCCAGAAAACCTTTATCCTGAAGTAGTTGTGGTATTCTTGTGGGAAGTGGAATATGCAGGTTTGAACACCCTTGTGATTAAACAGGTCTGAAATAAGTAATCACTATTCCGAGCTCATGTTGAATAGTTATCAGCCAGCTTTTGTTTGGCTGGTTTATTTTTTGCTCTTTTTTCAGATGACAGACAAATTGAAACACAGGAGGCTCCATCTGAGCATCAGGAAACACTTTTCTCTTGCAAGGACGACAAGGAGCTGGAACAAAAAGGTTGTGAACTCTCCACCCATGGCAAGAGTCAACACCAACCTGGATATGATCCTACCAGCTCCATGTAACTCTCTCCAATCCAGAGGGGTGGACAAGACCACCCTTCCGAGAGATCAGAGTTTTGGGCTGTGAACCACAATCCTACTTTACATCTAGTCAGAATTAGGTTGGAACTTTTTTGGAGAGTGCAAAGAATTGAGGGGGCAGGGGAAGTGGGGGTTGCATTTTGTTTTTAAACTAAGCAATATATAAGGCCCTATAAACAACATAGTAGTTGCTGTAGGTCATAGTCTGAGCCTTTCTTTGCACTGTATAGATCTAGATTCCACTTCAGGAGCCAAGATTCTATGAATTTTTTTGTATCCAACCAATTACTCAATGCTTTCTAACAATTTTCTTTAGTTGTTTAACTCTCACCTATTCCCTCTCTGCTGAAACAGAATATTAATGATAATAGCAAGAAAAACAAAAAATCATA
>VZRZ01004225.1:1164733-1175229 GCA_013398175.1 Climacteris rufus
TTGAGGGATGTGCTGACAAGGTTCTTTGGTCTGCCATCTCAGTGATGGCAGGGAATGGACATCTGTGTGGCAGCAAAGACACACGGGTTATTGATCCATCAGAAACCACAGAAATGCATGAGAATGCTTAATTCCTACATCACCATTCTCCTCCCCAAGAAGGTGTGGGGATCAATAGCCCAACAGAAGTGCAGCTACACCAGTGCACACAGCACAAGCAACAGACAGGACGAGCTGTGCAGCAGGAAAACTGCCATCAGTTTTCTGAGAGTTGCCATCATGGAAACACAATGGGATGACTCACAAAACCAGAGTGCTGCAATGGATGGCTATGCACTCTCCAGAAGGGATAAGCAAGGAAGGAGATGTGGCTGAGGTACTTCATGATTTCTTTGTCTCAGTCTTTATTACTAAGACCCAGAAGCTCTCTGGGTATCCAGCTTCCTGAGCTGGAAGACAGAGGCCAGGTACAGTTTAAAGCCCCCACAATCCAAGGAGAAATGGTCAGTGACCTGACAGACAACTTAGACACATGCAAGTCTATGGAGGCAGATGGGATCCACCCAAGGGTATTGAGGGATCTGGTGGAAGTGTTCACTGACCCAATTTTCGGCATTTACTAGCAGTCCTGGCTAACTGGGGAGGTCCCAGATAACTGGAGGTTGTCAAACGTGATGCCCACATACAAGAAAGGCTGGAAGGAGGATCTGGAGAACTACAGGCCTGCCAACCTAACCTCAGTGTCAGGGAAGGTCTGCCATAGAGAAGATCATCTTGAGGGCCATCACATGGCACATACCGGGAGTCAGGCCCAGGCATCAGGGGCTTGTGAAAGGCAGGTCCTGCTAGACTAAACTAGCCTCCTCCTATGACAGAGTGACACTGCTTAGTGGACAGGGCTGTGGATGCAATCTACCTGGACTCCAGTAAAGCCTTTGACACCGTTTCCCACGGCATTCCCCTGAAGAAACTGGCTGCTCATGGCTTAGAAGGGTGTCCTCTGTGTAAAACACTAGCTGGGCGAGCCATGGAGTGGAGATGAACGGCATTAAATCCATCTGGTGACTGGTCAAAAATGGTGTTCCCTAAGGCTTGGTATTTGGCCCAGTTCTGTTTAATACCTTTAGTCCATTTGCAAATGACACCAATTTAGGTAGGAGTATCAATCTGTTGGAGGGCAGGAAGGCTCTACAGAGCGATCTGGACAGGCTAGATCAATGGACCGAGGCCAATTGTAGGAGGTCCAACAAGGCCAAGTCCAAGTGCCAGGTCCTGCGCTTGGGTAACCACAACCCCATGCAGCATTACAGGCTTGGGGAAGAGTGGCTGGAAAGCTGACCAGCAGAAAAGAACCTGGTTCATATTCAACAACTGAATGTGAACCAGCATGTGCCCAGGTGGCCAAGAAGAGCAATGGCATCCTGGCCTGTATCAGGAATGGTGTGTCCAGCAGGGCCAAGACAGTGATTGTCCCTCTGTACTCAACACTAGTGAGGCTGCAGCTCAAATTCTGTGTTCATTTCTGGCTCTTCAGCTCCAAGAAAGACACTGAAGTGCTGGAGCATGTCCAGAGAAGGGCAACAGAGCAGGTGAAGGGTCTGGAGGAAAAGTCTGATGAGAAGCAGCTAAGGAAGGTGGAGGTGTTTAGTCTGGAGAAAAAGAGGCTCAGGGGACACCTTATCACTCTCTGCAACTGCCTGAAGGGAGGCTGTAGGGAGGCAGGGATCTGTCTCTTGTCTCTAGTAACAAGCAACAGGACAAGAGGAAACTGCCTCAAGTTGAACTAGGGGAGGTTTAGATTGGATATTAGGAAAACTTTCTTCACCAAAGAGGTGATCCAAGTACTGATAGAGGCTGTCCAGGAAAGTGGTGGAGTCATTAGCCATGGAGGTGTTTAAAAGATGTGTAAACGTGGCACTTAGTGATGTGACTTAGTGGTGAACTTGGCAGTGTTAGGCCAGCAGTTCCACTTGACAATCTCAAAGGTTTTTTCCAATATAAAAAAGCCGATGAGGAGATGTCTTATAGTAAAACTGACAGTAATCTCATGCAGCTAGAAGGACTTAAAGCATTTCTAGAACATTGGACTATTATATAAACTAACATGTACACCCAGTCTGTCTTTGTTTTCTTTTTTTTTCCCCTTCAATGCACTAATATTATAAAGCAGCACAGACTGCAGCAATTATCCATATTGATTATGCTGTTTGGGTCAGATGTTCTTCTGCATTTTATAAGCACAAAATTAGAACAGTTTTGAAAAAATACCTGCCCTGATTGTTTCAGAAGTCCATTCAGATAGGAGTTGGCATTGCATCTTTAACATACAATAGTTCTATCACTTTTTAAAAAAACTTTTCTGAAATTTAATACTCTACATAGAAATCAAAAAGGGACTTTTCTCTAGGGACAAAATACAAAAAGCACTTCCACAGTCAATTCTTACACAGGAACCTGACTTCATATCAATTAAAAAGGAAGTTTAGCACCTGCTTACATGTTAAATAGTTGAAGAGTTTTGTAAGTCTTGTCCTGGATCCTTTACAACTAAAAACATCTGCAGCTAAGACTATGAAGTGAAGTCCAAGGCCAAAGGGCAGGCCAGTACCAGACAGAAAAGAAGTGAAGTCTTGAATTCCCAGCCCTTTGTCCCTCCCCTGCTGAAATGGTGAATGTCCTCAATACTTCAGCACAGGTTAAATCCTTTCAGAATCTCTCTGCATTTTTGATATAAAGAATGTAGAGTGCATTGAAATTCAATAATTAATCCTGCAGTGTAGGGCAGGAGGTTGAGTAAATTTTTGTATTCTTAAATTGTCAACTTTTAATTTTCCTTTATAGCCACTTGCATGTCCCATCATAGGCATAGTAAAAAGGAGCATTCAATGTATATTGCTATTTTTGTCATGAGTTTCTCATCTTACTTCTCCTGATACTTACCCAACCTCTTCAGCCTCTTCACATTAAACACAAGTAATTTTTGTTCCTTCAGACTGACTCTATTCTTGCTATATCTTTCTCTTGGTGATCAGAACCGAACATATTAAAGTGATGTTGTACCACTGATCTATAGACCACAATATATTTGTTATAATGCTCACACTACAGTATCATTAGATACATTTTCAATACACTTTTCTACCCCATTCCTCAACATTGCTTAACATTTTGTTTGCTGTTATGTTTAGCGTTGCACACTAAAGCAAAGGTTTTCACTGAGCTGTCCTCAGTGATATCCAGGCATATTTCCTCTAGGTTATAGTTAATTTAGAACTCAGTAATGTGTATGAGTAGTTCAAATTGTTTTTTTCCCAATGTGCACTGCATTTCATCTGTCAGCAATGAATCATTTGTCATTATGCTGCCTGTTAGCTCAGTGAGGTGCCTCAGAAGTCTGGCACACTTGCTTCTAATCTCTACAAACCTAAGCAAAAGGGAAATTCTTGCGCATCTTACTCTCTTTTTAAAATACTCATAACTGTATTAAATTTTCCTTAAAAGAATTAATGGGAGACAATTTCAGAAACTCTTAACAATCACAAAATATCACACCATATTTTCCTCATCCTGATTAATATTTTGTAAAGATTTTCTAATAGATTAGAAAAGCACTATTTTTAAGCATAGAAATCATTCTTGTTTCTTCAATACACTTCAGATTTTAGCAATTTGGTTTTTTTTTGCTTTCAAATACATTGTGGGTGTTTTATTGTAAAATGCTCCTTAGTTATTTTTACTTGTACAGTTACTGGGAAGTATTTTTTTTAAAAAGCATTTGAACCCCCATTTTGCCATTGTTTTGACAGAATAGAATCAGTTGCAGAACTAGACCCCCAGAGCTATATGCAATTTTCAGTCCATAGTCTGAGTGGTCTGAATAGGGCTGTAGGTTTTATTCCCTGACATGTGAAGGAAGGAGAAAAAAAAACCCAAACTGCTGATATGATAGACCTTCTTCCATAGCTTTTAAGCCCATGTCCCCAGTGCCCCACTACATACAGTATTTTTGCTGGTGGATTCATGTAGTTAATACTCATCTATTTTTGCTGACAGGATGTATGATGCATAATGCTCTTATGCAAAGCTCTGCAACACAGTGGCAAACATTTTTCCTGCTGTACATCAGTACTAAAGGTTTGCAAACCCCTCAGATGAGGGGATAGTCCAGTTTGGCAGGTTTCCCCCTCAGAATTTTTGTCCTCTAAAAAAAAAAAAATTAATAATTTGTCTCTAAACCCTTTATATGAGATTTATGCTGTCATTTTGATGTTTCTGTTTCAGGAACAAAAAGTAAACAGGTAAAACTCATAAGTAATATCTTGACACGTGTATTCCATTCATTATAACAATTGAATTTACAGCGATAGGGAATATGCTCCTGAGAATAAGCTTCCTGAAGTTTGACTTGGGCTGGAGCCAAAACATTTCAGGTTTAGTACTCAGGAGTATTATTTAGAAGATAAATTTCTTGATATCAGATTTTGGGAAAGGTAGAATTAGCATCAAGCCTTGTTGCACAGCAATTCATTGGAGGGAACACAACCTGTATTACTTGCTCATATTCACAATAATAATTAAAAGCCAAACCAAAACAAACCTCTGGCAAGGGGGAATTTAGCTTTAATAAAATGTTTTGAAAAAGCTGTTTGAGAGTATTCTACCAAAGTAAAAAGTGAGCAATATTCTCCGCTTTATTTTTATGTTAGCACATATTGTTGTGTGACTTCAAATAGATTTTGAGCACTATACAGTCTTACAGTCTTTCACTATTAAAACTGTTTATTCCTATAAACAAGGGACCCATTATTGATCTTGAATTTCTGTGTGACAAAAACAGTTCTTGAACCACTGTGCAGCAGTTCCTCACAAAATACACTCTTGCAGAAAGGATTACATTCAGCTAAAACCATTTTTACAAAGAAACTACAGCAGCAAAAAGGAAATACAAGCTACTTATTTTCCCTTTGCTTACTTAGACACTAAGTTTTTGCAGATGGTGAACTTATGCCTGTAGCATTACGTGTGCAGAAATGGGCACACACACCATTCACATACATACATCTGAACAGGAATTGATTCGTAAGTAACAAAAACTCTCCTTCTAGTCTTGCAAGTGCAATTTTCATAAGTATGTAAATGTTATTTTTATGCAACATGGTAAGCAACCATATCAGCTTGTGTTTGTTTGCAAATAAAAGAACAGCGGTATTACTCCTCAAAACTACACTATTGCACACATACCTATTCTTCAACATTGGGCTGAGCTGTACATATTGCATTATGTGACTTTATCCACATTTAGAGTACAACACAAGTTTTAAATTACTTTTAAAAACATACAACAGATCTGTCTAAATTTAATGAAAATAAGCCTGAAGTTGTACAGGAAACCACAGATGTCATTGAAAGTCAAAAAGGATGATGATATTTTAAAAATGGTCTCAGATCTAGTACTAAAATATACAAACTCCTCACTGCCTATTGCTGACTTGGACCTATTCTGAAAGGCATCTTTTTTGAGATACACCTCTTCATGAACAATGAGTGAAAACATAAGGCAATCTAAATGTATTAATGGAGAGAAAACAGCTGGTGGCACTGAAAGCCTCAGAGAAAAAGGCAGTACAAGGGGTTTTTTTTATTTTTTACAAGGTGTTTCAACTTCCTTAGAAGGGGAAAAGAATAAAAAAGCTTCTCAGCAGCACCACCTGTTTATTTTATTTTTGATTCCCATTTACCTGATTCTTATGAGGCCATTTAGGCTTCTTGAAGCAGTTCAGTTTTTTCTTTTTGTTTGTTATTTTTTAGTTCAGGGTTTTGATTTTTTTTTACTTACTACTGCAGGACAGTGATACCACAACAATAAGTATGTCTTGATCCCCTACATTACAATGATGTGATTATGTTTTGAAAATGTGGTGAGTTTTACACCACTCTTATGGTTCTTTCTATTACACAGACACCATTATTGTACACCTCTCTCTCCCTAGATTCTGACATTATAAGAAATCTAAGCTGGTAACAGCTGGAATGAATACACAAAGGAGTAATAAAAGGATTAGATTATTTATATAACTAAGTATTGTTAATACATATATCGAAAGTGATATTCTCTTTCACTAATTTCATTGTCAACAGTTTCATAAAGAAGTGAATTCCAGACAGTCCATTTATCATTACAGGATTTAGCATTGCTTCGTAAACTGTATTATGTTGCAAGTTGTTTTTTACTTCAATCATGATGGCAAAATTGCTGCAGCCACATTTTTTCTTGGGGAGAAGAATGGCAGAGGAATGCTCCATTAAAAGACATTCATTTTATAATAGAAATCCATAGATATCCTATTTCCTGCCACAAAAATTTGGAAAAATGAATGCTTATCCAGCAGTTCATGCAGTTTCTTGATTTCAAAGCCCATAAAGGCTATTAAAGTAATCTAGCTAATAGCACAATAGACTTCTTGGTGCAAGCACAAATGCCTATAATATCTTCAATTCGTCTTTGCTTTCAGTAATCCTCCAGTAAATCACACTCAAAAATAAATACATAAATCCTCAAAATGTTGATATTTCCTGAATCACTATTAGTTAGCAATCAGAAATGGAGAATGCATTTTCCTTCTGTTTTGATTTTTTTTTATTTTTAATTTTAAGCAAAGGATTAGGTTTTGTTTCATTTTTCAACAGCTTTAAAACATTTTGGTTCAAGAAACAGTCTCTTTCCTTTAAGTGCATGCATTGACCAATATATTTTTATCTTCGAAAATTCAAATGTTAGTAAAAGAAAAGTACAGTATTAGTCAGTGATAAAGTCAATGGTAAATGTGTTTCCACTTAAAAATACTGAAGTATTCACCACATTTCTCCTCTTCAATAACAACAAACTTTATCAAATACATTTAGGAAAAGAACTCCTCGGTCTCTCCTCAGTGTCTTGTCAGTGAGGAGTTATTCTGGCTACAAACATACTGTACATGTTATTGAAATTGTTTAATAATAGAAGACCATGCACTTTCATGTAATTCATAATTAGAAGATGACTACAACTGCATTATTTAAAATCAAGCCTTTATCAGCACCAGTTTTAGACAGAAGCTGAGAATCATTTGTGAGCTGTGGCAGACCCAGACTGTTCAAAGCAATTGCTGTTCAGCATGAAAGCTGCAATGGAGGTCACAGAACAGGTCAGGAGGAAAGATAGTGTATCGATTTCACACCAGGAATAGAGGCGAAGCAAGGGCCCACTGTTGCTGCATGTGATGTATTTCACTTCAGTTTAAGGCACATTTCATTCCAATTCAAGAGGGGGTGGGGAGCAAAGGGTGAGCGGATTTCACACTGAATCATGATGAATTCTGGACTTGTGTATTCCAGTAAATATCTCCTTCCTGACATTAAATATTTCTATAGCAGAGTGAATACAATGAAAATTAGACTGCAATCAGATAGCAGAAGAGGATTCCCAGGAAAAAATAAAAACACAAACAAAACCAAAACAAAAGCCCCCAAAAAACCTCCCACCAAAATCTATACAGGATTAGGTCTACTGCCTCCCAGATTAGTATATACAAATGCTGTCTCAAACCCAGAAAACTGTTACAAATGAAGTCTACCAAAGAAACTGCACTTTGTTCCAATATTCATACTACTGAAGACAACTTTATATGATATTCTAATCTTTTATTAAAACATCGTTAAGCCGCATAAACCTAAGCCAAAAGGCTTCAAAAAGTAAAGGACAGAAAGTCTGTTCACACAAACCTCCCAGTTACGCACACACAAAGGCATGCTCAGTGCAAAGAGAATGCAACTCCTGACAAAATATTTTAAACACAGCAGTATAATAGACACACAAAAAGGTGGCGCATAACTGTATTTTATTTTAATTTTATTTATTTCCATATGGTAGTATAAATTGATATTCCAAATAACCTTGACTACCCTAGCAAAGGATATTGGCAAGTATCCCTGTTTTATAGAACAAGTCAATTATTATTTCTATTTCATTGTTTACTCATAATGGCCAGTTTCTGTCCCAACTTTTTTAATAAACAAATAAAAAATAAAATAATCAGTTCTAATGAGAAAAGTATTTATGTAATTAAAGGCTTTCTCAAGTTATTTGGATAACAGCATAGATTTGTTCAATTTTTTTTCCAGCACTGGGAGACTTAATTTCCAGTACTTTTACCCAGTATGCTGTAAAAGTGTCAACTTCTAAACTGTTAGGTTCACATACAGGGTAATGGTCAAATGCTAAGACTTTTACAGATAAAGCGCTCCCTCCATCCCCTGATCTTACTTTGCATAATTTGTTCTCTGAAAAAGTGCTCCTCTTTTGAAATGCTGACTCTGCTATTCTGCTGGTGACAATATTTTACAACTTTTCTAGATCTTTATATTGGCTCCATAACACTAGCAAAATAGCCAGACACTGACATATTTCAGAACAAAAGAGGACTACATTTGAGACTGCACAGAGATTTCCTATTAAATTATTTATATTAGTTCACTTCCACGTCATTATTTCTTTTCAACTGTTCTAAGGCATCAGTGTCAACTTCTTGAACCCTCTCATGAAAGCTTTGCTGTCATCAGGGTCTATTTCAGCATCCTTAATTCTGCATAAGGAATCAGTTACCCAGCAAGTTTCCGATCACAAAGGGCCAGATGCTCCTCTCTGCTACATGCTGGAGCTGGCCAGACGGGCCCCTCACTAAGACTGAGGAGGGCAAAAGGTGGCTGCACAGAGAGAGAGGGTGTGTGTGTGTACTACTGGCCTGCCACAAAACAGCTGAGACTGCTGTGCATGAAAAGAGAAAAAAAATTTAATCAGTGGAAATGGTTAACAAACTGAAGTGATGGCAGCAATCAGGTACTCCATGATCCACAAGGAAATGTCATTAACTTGCACTGCAAAATTCATAATAGTTATCACTTCTCAACAATTCTTTGGTGATGCTGTGCTGTCTAAATGTAAAGAAATCTCATTGCTGTGCTATATAAATATATAGACATCTTCCACAGCCTTGAGTGAGGCTTTAGTGGATTAGCACTTGCTGGCTACAAACTCAAAACCCACTAACTCTATTTGACCTACAGACTCCTACTGACACCACACATCATGAGACTCTTCTTCTGATATGTGGAGTATCAGTAAACTGCCTGTGATGGCTCCTCTCAGGAACATCCAAAAGCATGGTGGTGCTTAGGATTGTTTCCTAAAGATGAACTGTAGAGTAGCTGCAGACACAGCTTCACAAGCAAAGGCCAAGAGGACAGGCATCTCTCTTGCCTCACAGAGCTAATATCCAGAACTACCTCTTCTCATTAAGAAGCGACAATGACATTAAGACATCCTTACCTCACACCTGTTTCTGGGCTCCCACATAGTACCAGTAGCCAAAATAGTCATTTTTCCATTACAGTTGGACAGAGAATTGGTATTTTTTTAATGGACAAGGACTTAGCAAGAGAATAAATCATTAAGACCACTGTAAACTATAGACTAAGCTATTCTAACATGCACTTCGAAAACAGCTTGCAAGCCACCCATATGGAACAGACAATAAACCCCAAGTAGTTAACCAAAATGCTGTAATTCAACATAGTCCACAGTGATTGCTAGGCAAAATTTCAACTCCAAGCCTAATCTGAAGTTCAGTGCTCTCAGTAGCATAGGTCCCCCGTTTTGTACACTCTTGCATTCCCCTTGAATGCCAACAGGGCAGTTTTGCTTATCTGGGATACATCAGCTGACACTGGGAAAAACACACAGCTGTGGGACTTGCTTTCATTACAGTTCAAGTTAAGCCCAAGGCTTTCACATGCCACTGAAAGATTTGTGCCATGCATTGCTGCTGATATTCCTTGTGCAGGAAAGGATATGTCAGGTCATGCAGTGCTGCAGGGGGGTTTCTCAGGAACATAGCACCAACAGCTGTACCAGCTATGCCCACATGCTGCATGGCTGAGGAAACGTGGCAGGAGCACCAATTGTACCATGAGCTGGAATGGTTACTGTGGCTGTGGGCTGGGGAAGCTGTTGCATTTCTCCAAATTTCTAGATCCCGGATTTTTCAGTACTGGCACATTATTCTATCATTCCCACAAAGTCCTCAATTACCTCATGAACTGACCTGTGCTGTCAAAAAAAAAGTTCACTAAAAATTCAAAGGAGTTTGAAATCTGAGTATTTTCTTTTTCCTGTTCAAGAGTGTGAGGGATGGGAATAAGAAAGAAGAGAGAAAAGCAAAGAGGCTTGGGTTAAGTTCAATTAGCAGTAGAGCATACTCTGAAAAGGTGTGTGCATAAAATACAAGCCTCAGGGAATAACAGTGGTAAATAGACAAATTAAACTTCAAGAGTCTTTCTAACCTCTCATATATACAATTTAAAAAAAATATTTATCAAGTGTAAAACAATCAGCCTCAGACACTTGCAATGAACATGATAAATTGTCATATTGCATGTGTGTTAATTAATACTACCCCCCC
>VZRZ01004225.1:1175238-1239038 GCA_013398175.1 Climacteris rufus
CCCCCCGGAAAATGGAAAAAAATGCAAAAAAAAATTCCAAACCAATCCCACAACAAAAAATAAACTAAAGTATTTACAGACACAATATACATGCTTTCAAGCAAAGTGACCCTGGCAGGTGGGTGTGCTCCAAGTAAACCGCACTGCAGTTCACTTTCTATATGGAAACAACAACCTGAAAAAATGATACTCAATCAAGTGCAAAGCATTAAATTGCATCTTCTACTTGTTAGATGCTTTTACCAAAACATTCAGCCACTTCAGCAACAATCTCATCCAAACTACAATATTTGGAGTAAATGGTGTGAATAGAAACTTTCAGTTCTACACTAGACATTTTCACAGATTGACCTAAAACACAGTGAGGTTCTGCACAGTCGACTTAATCCCTAGCCAAGAAGTAAATATGCTAGAAGCATCCTTTACAACACTGTACATCAATCCACACTGCTTTTGCTTGGGTTTTGTGTGGTGGGTTTTGTGTTTTTAAAACAAGGATAACAAAACCCCACACATTTCAGTTATACAAAAGTATAAGTCACCAAGTACTTTCAAGAATGAAAGAATCGCTCTCAATGCCCTAAAGGCATAAACAACAAATATTTTTGGGAAATGTCCACAAATAATTTGTTTCTACTAACCATTTGCCCAAGAAAATCTCCAAAGATAACACTTTTAAACCTCATAAGTGCTACTGTTTTCTAAAGAAGGGCAGAAATCAGTTTTGGTTCATTTAATTATCTTTTTCATCTTTACTGGGATCTGTTTTTTTCTACTACCTAGCCAACTCTCCATATTAAGCCAACACTCCATATACAGTAAGCTGTAAAAAGATTCTTGAAAAGTTAGCACTGAACTGAACATACCAAAACCAACAAAACTCACAGGAACTCCCACCCCAAACACCCCATCCCAGATTCACATGTAAGAAACTCAACTCCTGAAAAGAACTCTGCAGCCTGACAGTTTGCACATTCTGTGGAGGATTACTAAGGACTATATGTAATTAACCATAATTGCACATCACCTTTCTCAGTTTAAAAAGGGAGAACAATCTATATGGGTTCTTTCTGGTCTCTGATAACATTTTGTCCCCTGAATCTTAAAAATAACGTATTTGCACTAAAAAACACAATTATGAATAAACCTCTGAGATTTCCACCAAGTACAAGTAGTAAGACTTGATTCAGAACCAATGTCAGAACAACTGATCACAAAGACAATGTCGCAATTGCTGTCTGCTTGCTTAATGATGACTTAAAACGAACTGGTGTTCTGT
Source organism: Climacteris rufus (assembly GCA_013398175.1). NCBI lineage: Eukaryota > Metazoa > Chordata > Aves > Passeriformes > Climacteridae > Climacteris > Climacteris rufus. The sequence continues at coordinate 1,176,518 of VZRZ01004225.1, forward strand.
TAGAGCAAAACATTCATGGATTTGATGTTTCAGAAAAATGACTGCAAGATAATGAATATTTTTAGTATTGTCATTTATTGAAAGCATAGAGGGTGCTATTAGTCCTTCCAATTTTGAGGGAATGAACACTTTAATAATGTGTAATTCAAGGCTGAGAAGGTTGAGAACAATGGTTTTGAACAGATATTTTAGGTGTTCTAGTTTTAGAAGACATTTAAAAACAAAATGATTTTTTTTGATCCCTTGGCAGAATAGGAAAAAAAAGCAAAGAAAAATCTGAAAGGTAAGCAATGTACTTTTTATGTAACATTAAAGAAAACAATGCTGTTTAAAAGAAAAAAGCAGCATATCTTTCACATTTTATGTCCTAAGTAGGTTTAAGTACTGCCTATTACTTGTCAAGAATTCAACAGCAAATAGAAACTTTCCAGGTTGACGTGCAGGGGCAGACAAAGGTCATTCTTTAAAGCATTTTCTCCCTTGAGAGGAAAACCTGGAAGGATGCTGTTTGAGCAATTTATACCAGGCACAGCAAGTCATTAGATGTCTGTGCTGCAAGTCTGCCATGATCCTAGTTCCACAGCCATATGTGGTTACCATGGTTGGAACCAGCTCCAAAAGCCAGTAAGTCAAAGGAGCACAGAGGTACGTATTTTCTTGTCAATGTGCTAAGCAGATATAGGCACTGTAAGTCTTGTAGAGAACAGCAAGACAAAGAAAGAGTGCGTTGCACAGATGAACATCACACATTATTGCTCAAAAAAGTATATTTTAAATTTTGAAGGGGGAGACATGATTGTGAAGCAGGGGGTGGAGAAGCAATTTGCAGACAGGGAAACATTCTTTCTGGTTAGTATTTTAATGAAAACTTTTCTTCCAATTCAGTTTGGCTTCAAAAAAAAACTAAACAATAAGGAATCCCACAGCATCTGTGAGTGTACTCTTAAATTCACAATCAAGAGATTTCTATTTTAAATAGCCAAAACAACACAATTCCTGAACTGTACTTGGTAGAGACTTAAAGTCAGCATTTTTGGAAAACCCAGCCATCCAGGAGGAATATATGAGCTTGCAAATAACTCCTTTTTCCTGGAGAAGTTTACAAAATGATGCAACAGATGTCTAGCTTTCAGTTATACAGCAAGCAATGCACGACACAGATTTGCTTATACAGAACATGACCTTATTCCACTTATATGGGCAGAATTTCAAGTCTAATACAGACCTACATGTCTAAAGAGGAACATAAATGAGTCTATTAAGAGCATACTCCTGATATGCACATGACATGTAGCACTATCTAATGTCTGATTTTCACTGTAGATTTGAAATGACACAAACCAAAAGCACTTTAGCCAACAAGAACAGCATACAGACTAGTCCCACTCCTCCTTCTCTCAGTGTTTGCACAATCCAAGTTGACACACATTCCTCTACTTGCTGTCCCCAAGGACAGCCCTGTCTTGGACGTCTCAGCCCAGGCAAAGACTTCTCATTTTATCATGGACTGCTTTACTGGCCTGTTCAGACTCCTTCCTATGCCTCTGAGGCATACAAAAGGTGAATTAATCCCCAAGTTTTTGACTAATTTTATCCTCTCCACGCTTGTGGAACAGTTTTGCGTTTGTAGGTTCAGTGTGTCTGAAAAAGAAAAAGCCCAAGAACAGAATTGTTTACAACATATTATTTTAACTCTCAAACTTCATTACAGAATGCTTACATTTATATACAAGCACAATATAAGCAACTTAATATTTTATGACCTCCTCAGAATACTTTCCTATGACATCTGAATTTGTCCCTTTAGCTTAGGGAGCTATGTGAACAAATTTAATATACTCAGAGGACATACTGCATTTCTTGTAAATTTGCATATCCCAATTCTCACATATTTCTAACACTGGGAAATACATCAAGTTAAAACTCAGTGGAAAACAAATCACTTAAAAGAGGAAATTAAGCCACCAGATTCACTAAGACAAGCAAAAGTAGAAAAATCAAGCAAAAACACTATCATTAGCTGCATGCTATCCAATTAGTTTCTGCAATAGCCTGTATTAGGCAAGGTATGTGCTACTGTATTTTAAAAGGGAGTAGAAGACATTATCTTGCCTTTTCTTAACTTCCTTGAGTATTATTTAAAAAAACAACAAAGCATTTCTGTACTCTACGTTTACTTATCTCCATCATAAAATTACAAATATCATGCCTAGAAATCAGTTTCCCTTTATTTCAAACATCAGCTCTATGTACAACTGCATATGCTTTTCTCAATAAGAGAGCATTGAATACTTTTGTCCATATGAATACCCAACTACCTCTCTGACACCAAAGGGTCTTAAAAATAAGCCATATATGCAACCAGTTCAAACCTTAGGACACACACAAAGGAGAGAAAAGTACTTACAACAAGTGAGATTCTAACATATATGTGAGCATTAAGATACTGACATCAAATTTCTAACAGAAAATTGCCTTTAAAAAGCCATTGTACTTCTATAGCCATATTCTTGTTCTATATGAAGGGTCAAAGTTCTACTGAAATCAACGTCACAGCACATGCATTAAATAAGGACCCACAACAAAGTCATCGTTTCGTTAAAACAGTAAGTTTATACCACAGTCCTACCTACATCATTCAGAGGTTCTTACTTGAAAAAAACCTGAGACCCCACCAGAACATAATGAACTTATCGCAACTTTCTCACAGGTCAGAGTATATATTTCATTTTTCTTTTTTCTAAGAACACTCATGGCCAGAAAATAATGCCTCTGGCACATTTATTATGAGATGTCTACACATGTAGAAGCAGTATGTATGCATGTGCACACATGCACCTTTATAGCATTATTATAAGGCTTCCTTTCCAGTATTATTAGCAGCTGCTTGCATATATGCAACTTCTTGTCCAGAGTGACAGCTGTATTTTCGCCTGTTTTGACATTGAGTCTGATCTGGGTGAATAGCTCATATCCATTAAAGTGCTATTACAACACTGAATGACTGCCAAAATACTTCCTGATCAATTTTAAAAGCCAGCTAGCTGTCATCATCTAATCGTAACAGCAGAAAACAAATCTTTGGGGAATAAAACAAGATTTTAAAACATTTTTTAAAAGCAGAGTATTAAGTCTAAAACCTCCAAACTATTTAAATAAAAATCACAAGCCACAGAAATATCTAGGTAAAAAATCTGTGCACTTTGAAAACCCATATATTTGTTACTGACAAGCATCCTAACAATCTCTAAATATGCCATTTCAACAATCTCCACAGTTTGAATTCTTGCCATTACATAACTTAATAAAGCAGCACTGAAAACAATCACCCCAGAGTGTGATTGTGTTCACCATCAAATTTAGTTCTATAAAATTTAAGACTGAATTCCATCATCTTTGTCTCTTTGGTTGAATGGCTGAAAACCAACATGCAGGTTCAACTCCTTGCTTCTGAATTGCTTTACTGTATGCATATTTTTAAGTGGCAGTAAAAACATTATTTCAGACTTTCATTTATCATGCATACTTGAAAGGCTATATAACTCAGAGACAGTTAAGACCACTTGAAGAGAAGGCATAGTTGGCACAAATTTGGCACAGCTTTCAGAGAGCCTGAGCAGTTCTGTATTTGTAATACAGCACATTAAAAGAATGAAAAAGGAGTTGTAAGAAATTGCATGTACCACATGAAAGATGTCTATTAAGTCAAGCATGCAAAGCCCACATGCACACGCAGTAACTATTCAATGTATAGATGACTTTTTGATTTTTCCCTACTGGACTGTTTTCTTCCCAACTCTGTGCAGCTTGCTAATTTGCTGTGTGGCCAGTCTGTTTTGATCAGTGAAACACAGAATATCAACCACCTGAATGAAATATTGCTGCATCGAAATATATACGCATGAAAATAGCTCAAAGGAGGAGACCCACCATATACTCCACAAACACCCATCATAAGGCTAAAAAATGAAACTGTGCATTAGAAATACATCATGGATTCAAAATTCTTTGGAAGAGCTTCTCCTGTATCTCTAGTCTCAAGCTGAAACAATACCAAACAATCAAAAAAGCCCCCAAAAAACAACAACCAAAAGCCTCACTAAAACTACACTAGGTAAGACTGTCAACATGTACTTTTGCACCAAAATAACTGAGTAGAAAAAGAGTAATACATGTATTCTTTCAGTTCTAGTTCTCATATAATTGAACTCTATGTTTATGAAGTTATAAATCCTAATTAGAAAGATAGCTGCATTACTGCCTGCCAAAAATAATGCCATTTGACAATTTACAATGCAATAATAATTAAAAAAAATTTAAAGTGTTATTCTAGCTGAGGTGTTCCTGACATGAAAGCTCTCTATATGTAAAATGAGCAACTAGAAGATTACAGAGGGTTCTGCAAGCACAGTTACACTGTATTTTATCAGAGAGTGATAATTCAGATGTGATAAAGCTGAAGGAGTTTGTGTGGAATACATGTCGTAAGACCTTACTGGTTTTGGCAGCATGTCAAAAAATGCAAACTGCATGTGAAGGAACATTGACAGTGACTCCTGGATTTAAGGGACAAAAAACCAAGGTTTTCAGAGAAGCCACAGTGATAACATACTAACAATTTAATAAAAGGAATCCCTCTACCTCAGGCTTTGGTGCAACCCAAATCAGACAGAATCTAAGTAAATAATTTCAAACCCATTAAAATAAGTATATAAATGCAGTGACTTGTTCATATGTACATTTAAATTCAAACACATTTGTTTTGTATATTGTAAACATTTTGTTTTAAAACTAATTTGTGCCTATACCTTATGTCAAGGAAGAGGAGATCTGACATGAAGTACTAACAAGCGTTATGTCATCTCCACACATATATATGGCTGTATTTTCATTTTGTGGCTTACACATTTAGTAGAGAAGATCCTAATTTCCAAGAAGATCCTCTGATATTTTGTGAGGATAGTAATAACCTATAGCTTGACAATAACATTTTTATTACAAGTATGTATTATATATATGCTAGTTAAAAAAACCTCCAACATATTAATACATTACATGTTACTAAAAGAGCTATAACCAACTTATATATTTAACACCATTTATAGGTCTGTTTTGGTTAATAAAACTTGCACAGTTAAAGTTTAGCTTAGCAGGATAACGTTGATTAACTGTTGATAATTCTGAATAATAGCACTAGTGATAAGTAGCTGCATTAATAACTACAGTGGGAAAGGACTACTGGGAATCTGCATGTTTGCAAAAGGATTCTGAACAGCTAATATGTACAGACTGCTACAAAATACTGTGCATGAAAATATACATTGCCTTGTAACTTGACATCAATAATGCTGCCTATTAAAAAAATAGTCAGTGTATTATTTCCCCAGTTTAAAAGTTCTCAAGATCTTAGCCTATTCTTCATAAAATTCTGCTGCTACCTTCTTAGTGTCAGAATTATAATGTTTCTTTCTGTCAATGTGATTGTACACTAGAAAAAAGAGAAATCAAAAACTGACTAAGAGGCTGAAGAAAACTGAACCCCCTATGTCACATCAAGCAAAGCCACTACCAACTAGCATGGTCCAACTAAATAACAGAAGATCTGAAACTTGGTATAAACTGGCTACATCAACTAGTTAGCATTCATCCATTTACTATTTAGGAAGGAAGGCATGGATCACATCACAATGAACATCCCACTCCCAAACTGGCAGGTTCCCCAAAATAGAATGGCATGTTTCCACTATGTTTAATCTCAGCAGGACTACACAACAGGAGGAACACTACAAAAGACCAGAACAGGAAGGAGAGACAACAGGAATCTAAAACCTTGCTCTTCTCTGATATTTGCAGAGGAAGGAGGTCACCATTTAAGAGACACCTAAGTCACATGAGAGTGATGTCTAAAAAAATTAATAAAAAAGACATAGGACCTTCCCTCTGCACACATGCATTCATGTTCCATAAGACAGGAATGGAGGGCGATATTTGACTCTTGATGCCAAAAACAGTCATACTACTATTTGATACAAGTATGAAGTTGCTATTAAACTAACTTTAAAGGTATTATGAAGAGCATGAGTCTCACATATTTACTACTATCTGCCAGAAGTGATTACAGTACTAAGTGCACAAAACAGTTATTGGAAAACCTATCTTGACAACCAGCTTAGCAATTCCATTGTTAGGAAAGCACCCACCTTGTTCTCACAGGTATTGATTATGCACATATAACATTATATAATATAGCTAGCATAGTATTAATGACAGTAGAGAGGACTTAGCTTTATTTACATAGTGTTGCAGGTGTAGCTGCTCATTACATCAAAACCTCAAGCCAGAAGAACAGAGCAGAGAAATATATGCAATCCTGCAACAGTCTGGCTAATGGTCATTACAAATATCATGTCAAGCTGTACGCCAACTATTTTTTCTTTAAAAGAATGAGCTTGTCACACTGTTCAGAAGGGAGATAGCAGAGCCTTGGACTGCAGGTAAGTCCACCAACACTAAAACCTCTTCCAGATGTGCAGCTGCTTTCTGCAGTGCAGAGATATTTCTTAGCCTTTAAGCAATATGAAAGTGAACTACTAATGGAAAAGAATAACTGTCTTATGATAATTTAACAGGCTGGGGGAAAAGGAAAGTCAGCGGAGAGTCAGGGGCCCAAGCATCCTACCAGGAATCTTTCACTCCTTGACTTTTCAGCTTACAGTCTGGTTGTTCTGGAATGATGACCTACTTGTCAGCTATATAGGATTTGTGCCTGGTGTCTTCATCACAGATGTGCAGAACAACAACATAGCCTCCATTTCCTTCCCCAATATCCTTGTCTCTCACTTGTAATCACATAGGATCAATCTCCTCAATATTATCTACTTCCAGAGCAGTTCCATCCCCCCTGTTTGGAATAAACGCCCATCTTTCCCTGCAGTGCTCTTCCCTTACTTATTTTTCTTCCTGATTCAATCCACTCACAGGGCATTGCTTCAGCTAAAGGAGAGACTGGGAAGACAGAGATAGAGCACAGCTGATGGAGCACCCAACTGCTATCACAAATTGCTGTCAGAAATCACAGTAGCAGCACACAGTTTTAGTACTGTTTGGAACCATGTATTTTATAATTAAGCTTTTATGGAGGTAGTAGTGACTACTGTAACTCACCAATCATTACACAGGAAAAAATCTCCACCCATCACTGTTTTACTAAAAAGGACAACATAAAAGTGTGACATGCAACTGCACATCACATTTTCCAGTGTAATTCACAGAAAACTTGGCTTCTTTTTCCCTTGGGATGTTTTCTACAGTATATAAGCGAAACAAAGAAAAGTTGGATTCAAGTATAAAACTGACTGGCTTGAAGTCTGGTTTTGTACTTCTGTACAGAACTTGGCATATATTTTTCCATTCTTCCCGTTCTTTTTTTCAGCAAGAGTCAGATGTTGGTCATGACACCAAAATAGGGCAATATCATTCCATGTACAAATCCTCTTACTAAAAGTTACTTAATGTACCTTTTTCTCCAAATGCCTATAACTGATCAGGTCTCACAGAGCATCATTCTAATATATTAGGAAAGAGGATATGATTGTAAATAGCCAGTAACACCAACCTTCCATGCAACAGAATGCAGAAAAACATGTTCACTAGTAACCTAAAAAAGTACAACAAACTTAAAGAACCAGCTAAAATACTATATTTAAGGGCATACAGAGGTGGGTGAGTAAAGAGATCAGCTAGAACTTTGTACTGAAAGAAAGAAATTCAGTTCCAGTTATGCCAGAGGCCATGTTTGAATTAAATAGTAATGTTAACATTGTGTCTCAGCTGCCCAGAAATTTTGAAATTTTGATGCTCCAACATTTACATCTGAAGTGACTACCACAGGCAGATCTTTTTCCAAAACCTCCTGACTGCTACCTGTCAAAGATAGTCCACAGCTGTAATAGCGTCCAGACCAAAGCAGGTCTGGGGGCCATGCTGGCGGCTGGCAGCCCAGCACGTCAGAGCTCTCTGGCACTGGCAGTCCTGTGCACTTCTGGTCAAATCTGACACAGAACAGATAGAAGCAAATGTGGAAGAAACAAAATAAGAGTTGGGGTTAGAATGTGCATATTTCTGTGACCTGATGTCTGTAGCTGAAAAGCTGATAATTCTCAATTAAGCTGTTTTGTTAAAACTGATAACTGAGGCTCAGATTTTTAACCAAAATTTTCAATATTGGAAAGGTATTGCCATGCAAACTACCAATTACTTGATATGCTGCTATGTGGCTTACTTCATGAATATTGTTAGATACAGTAAAATGGATGTAACATTTCAACACTACTGTAATTATGGGAACACCCCCATGTGTGGGCCTGACATCTACCAAGATAATTCAGTTGTTGCAAATGAAAACCTATGAGAAAGGGGAATATGACTCAGTTTGCAACTCTTAGCACTGGTACCTCATCTATTCCATGTGTGTCTTTCCTATTAAGCTGTATATTACAAATACATTTGAAATTTGGAAAGGATGCCATCCAGAGAGTCCTTGACACGCTTGAGAGTTGGGCCAATGCAAACATCTTTGAGTCCAGCAAAGCAAAGTGCAAGGTCCTACATCTGAGTCATGGCAATCCCAGGCACACCTAAGGAAATTGAGCAGCCCTGCAAAGAAGGACTTGGGGATGATGGTTTGAAAAATTCAAAACGAGCTGGCACTGTGTGCTCATAGCCCAGAAAGCCAACCATATCTGGGCCGCATGAAAACCGCTGTGGCCAGCAGGGTGAGGGAGGGGATTCTGCCCCTCTGCTCTGCTCTTTTGAGACCGCACCTGGAGTGCTGCATTCAGTTCTGGTGCCACCACCATAATGACATGGAACTTCTGGAGCAAGTCCAGGGGAGGGTCACAAAGTTGATAAGAGGACTGGAACTCTCCTTCCCTCCACTCTTCCCTGGGGAGACAGGTTGAGAAAGTTTGGTCTGTCCAGACGGGAGAAGAGAAGGTTGCATGGACACCTCATAGCAACCTTCCAGTATCTGACAAGGACCTACAGGGAAGAGGTGAGGGACTCTTCATCAGGGACTGTAGTAATAAGACACAGAGTAATGGGTACAAATTGAAGGAGAGGAAATTTAGGTTAGATATTAGGAAGAAATTTACTGTAAGGGTGGTAAGATATTGGAACAGGTTACCCAGGGAGGTTGTAGATGCCCCAACCCTGTCAGTGTTCAAAGCCAGGCTGGATAAGGCCTTGAGCAACCTGGTCTAGTGGAAGGTGTCCCTGCTCATGGCAGGGGGGGTTGGGACTAGATGATCTTTAATGCCCATTTCAATCCTCAACACTCTATGACTAATGTTATTTAGGTTTCAAAAAAAACAAAAACAAAAACAAACACACAAAAAACCACCACACACACACAAAAACCAAACCAAAGCAAACAAACAAAAAATCACACCAAAGCAAACAAAAAAACTCCAGGTTATAAACACCTCAGATTTGTTGAACATTTTTTGTTCTCTGAAAAATAAAGTACAACTCAGCCTTTTTTTTTTTTCTACACACAAAAAAAAGTTGGATGTTACCATGAAACAAAATAGGAAGCCAGTCTAGGCTCTCTCTGTACTGAAAGGAAGTCTTGCAAGTCTTCCAGTTACTGAAATAAAGTGTAAATATGAGCCAACATTTCTAAATCTATATAGGCAGTGTTAACAACCCCCTTTTTTATCTCCAGTCTTACTGGACTTTGTGTGCCTGATCTCCATTACTGTTCATATTCCTCATGCTGGTCATCCAGTCTTTACATCAAATACTTAAATTTTCCCTCTGCTCTGAGCATTTAAGGTATTTGCATGGGTATTTCAGAAAGCTCATAAAGCAATATATGAGTTAGTAGTTCACACCTCACAACCTCACTAACAATCACCTGACCAAAAAAAAAAAATCAAATCAATAGCAGTTAATTTCTACTTCAGCAAAAAAAGTCTAAATGTCTCTGTGGACTTTACCTGTTAGGTGATATGGGAGGTGTATGTGTAGGGCAGGGGTGGTAAGGGAGGTCAGACAAACAAAACATGCACACCTGTTTATGAAGGCTGTCCCCTGCATGGTTCACGTATTGCCTTGGATACCTTCAAGCATATAACATGAAAAACGGTTTAATAAAAGAATCTAGTGGTAAATTACTACTGCATCTATTTCAGAGCTCCTTTTATCAAGTCAGGTGTGGGCGAGCTTGTTGTTTCAACATGCCAAAGTTATCAGCAGAAAGAATTACCAGGAGTATCAGGAGAGCATAGAGTGGGTGTTGCCTCTTTAGAAGAGCTGTTAACCCTTCAAAAGCACATCATGAACCAATGGGATCGCGAAGAGTACCTGCCCTCACAGCTCTCTGAACCTCAAGACCTGAATTTAACAGCTTAGCAAAGCAAGCATAACTGACAATAGGCACTAAGCAATCAAAACTGAGTGCATAAATCCTTTGTAAAGTACCCAAAGTAATCTATTTAGTGTCGCTTTATCTACCATGCCTTCTAATTTCGGAGTCAGAAATGGTCGAGTTCATTACAAGTTAGTGTTTTTAACCAAATGAAAAAAAAATTTAAAAATCAGAGAAACAGAAACCTTCATGCCAAGTCATCCCAAGCATTAAAGGTGTATCCTTGCTGTAAATAAGTGTACAGCACTATAATGTCACAATTATCTATTCACTTAGTGAAAAATATCCCTATTTGGTACATAGAAGGGGATATTTTCTTATTTGTTTTCAAACTATTACATGTTTTAGGATCTGACATTCACTGTAAGTACAGATAAGAGCATAGTGAGGCTTATCTATGCACAGCTGCCATCTAGGATATGCAGATGAAGAATATTTGTGTTAGTAAATAAAATTCTGAATAAACTGTCAGTCCATTCATAATAAAAATAATGTTAACTGTGCACCCATAGCTTCAGACCAGATTGTTTTCCATATCTTGTTTGTATCCTCTTAACTAATTCTTTAGCCACACCAAAACATCTATCAGTTGCTTCTGAACAATCTTCTACAAAACTGAACTAGAAATGGAGCTAGACCAATGCTTACACAAGAAATGCAGCTTATTACATTTGTTGCACTCTAAACAAATATTGATTTCAATCTCAGAATGCTATGAAAGGGCTTGCATCAATTACACAGTACATCACAGTCATGATGCAAGTTACCTAATTCCAGTGAAGCACACAGCAAATCAATCATTCACATCCACATAGCCTGGTGAACCAGAGCCACCACTACTTACCTTTATCTGAACTTTTAAATACTACATTCATTTTGGAGTGGCATTATAAAGGAAAAGGTTTACAATGGAAAAAATGTCAGCTAATCTGCCAAAAAACCTGCAGTAATTATAATTACCTCTATTCATGTCATGTGTTTTAATACATACACAAATGAATAAAAGAGCCCTTAATGACAACAACATTATGAGGGGAGGTTTCCCTTTTGCATTATCTATTTATTCAACACAAAATTATTAGGCTATTGTGATAAAGCAGCTAGAGTACAATGACTTTCCTTTAATCACTAATTAAAATGCTGATTGCCTGTTGAGTGAGACGTGCAGTTATGGTCAAACACCAAGTCCCATTGTGTGATAACAGCTTGGGCTGGCCTTACAACTGGGTGGGGTTGAATCAGTGCTAAGTAAACAAACCTTCTATGGCTGAAAAACACAGTCCCTTCAGCTCAATAAAATCCTTAAGTAACTTTTAATTTTACAGCCTTAGACAAGCTAATATTGCAGAGCACAAAAGTTCAGAGATAAAGAGACCTACCAGGTGCTGGTATAAACAAGCAATTACACAGATTGCAGAAGAGCAATACTGGGTCTGTATGAATTAATTTATTCTGTGTACAAGCTGAGGTGGAAATTAATTTCATGGGGCCAAATTCAAAGGACCACTGGGACATTATTGGCTTCATCTATTCAACTTCTGAAGTATACTCAAATTACACCTCTGCAATCCCACTGATAGCACCCCAATGCCATTAGTGGGGTTTCACAGATATAGTCAGGAAAACCCACATACTCTATTTCCCTTACATACTTGATTTATTGCAAAATAAATTAAGTAAAATAAGACCCATTTATCTACAGTCATGTATTCCATGTAATCATTTTAAATGACAGTTACAAAAAAAAAACCAGTAAACTGCCACTGTTCACACTGGAGGACATAAGAAAAGTCAGCAACACTGTACTTGTCATTTATAAAAACAGATAGAATTATTTTTCAAGAAAGGGTATAGTAAATACTTTCTAGTTAAAGCCAAAATAATATAAGAACTGAGTCTAGTAATACAATCTCAATTTTATGAGCTACCATTGTACATTCCCCAAGTAGCACTGCAGTACTTAGCATTTTCCAAAATAAGGAGAAACCCCCACTTTCTTCTAAATGTGGCTCATTGATATTCTAAGAAATCAATTTAATCCATAAAGATAACATGGCATAGAACAAACAAATACACATCATTTTCATAAATAAATTCATTTCCTTAAAAGGCCATTGGTTACTAATTTCAAACACCTCCATCAAATAAATAAGAACAAATTTGCTTTCTTCCAGTTCAACAGGTTTATTCTCTTAACAGAACAAATAATAATGTGCCATTTAATGGACTAACCTTTATCACATTTCAGATAATGATAAGGTTTGGTGTATTTTGGCTGGATTTTTTGAAATACACAATAAAAGAAATTATCTGGGCATATTATGGCTGTAGTTTTATGTGCATACTCACTTATTACACATAACTTGAATTTACTATTGCAGAAACCTCAAATTAATTGTTTTTTACAATGGCTTTTATATGTGCACAATGCCACAAAGACAGAAAGAATTATTTTTATTCTATAGCTGCAAATATTCTCTTCCACGTTTTTCTAGTCTCCACCAGTTGCCTTTTTTATATATACACATGCACATTCAATCTGTGCAAGATTTACTCCTCGAAAAATATTTAAGCAAAAAAAGTAAAACCATGAACACATCACAACTCTTAACTTGCTGCCTCATTTCTCCACCTTACCTGTAAGAAAACCTTTCTCCTCTCTACCTGTAAAAACACCATCTCTCAACCTTTTAATATTTTTGCTGCTTTTCTTGTATTTGTCTATAGAAGATAAACCAATTTCTTTATGTTTCTGTAAAAATGCAAACTATGGAAACATATTTGCTTTTGGGGTTTTTTCATTCCCTTTTGCTTGAATGCACTGAAACCAAAATGGTTTTTTGTCTATATGCAGCTGCAATTTACATAAGAAATCATCTCACAGAGGAAGCAAAAGTTCATGTTCAGTCACATACAAGAGACACAGGGGCACAGAGATCTCTCCTTCTCTACTGCCACTCTAGAGGGAGGCCAGTGAACACACTACATCTTGCAGAGTGCCAACACTAGACTTATAGAAGTGAATATGTCAGGCTATCTCCCACACCCTATGATTATTACTACCAATTGCAAATGATGGCATATTTCTCTTCATTCTTTCATGTTCAAATAAAGACAACTACAGCTCTTCTTTTACACTATTACATTGCAAGACTAGTGTCAGGAAACTAGAGCTGATATAACAGGTAGGATCCAGCCTACAGTGAGTAAAATCCACCAGTTACCCAAGGCAATGACACTGCTGTTGCTGCCTCTGCCAAGCCCCACTGGCTGTATCAGCAGGTATTCTATGTAATTAAAGACATAAAACGACAAAGCCGTCAAAAACGGCTGTATGGAAAACCATCAAAATATTGTTGTTTCTCCCAGAAGTTTTTAAAAAAATTTTGCTTCTAGATTTCTGTAGACCATTTGGTGATCTAGCCATCAAGAGGCTTTACAGAAGGCACTGCTATAGTAAAGGGATCATGATAATTTCAGAGATAGGGCAAGTTCTGATGACAGCTGTTGGTAGAAGTACTTCAGAATGATGGATAAAACAGCTCAGGTCCTAATCTTCCATGAAGACATAAATCATTCTCTGAATCCCTGCCTAGGTTTTTCAGACTTTGCAGAAGGACTTGGAGGTGGCATCCAAGTGTAAGACTAGAATCTAGAAGCATGAGGTCTAAGGGGTTTTACTTCATAAGCATTCAACAGAATTATAAAACTTGGTTTTATTCTTCAAACCTCCCTTAAGCTTACAGCTCAAATTCTTCTAACCCTTCCATTTAACACATTCAAATAATTTCCAGAGGTATCACTTTCCTAACCACTGAACAAATACAGATTGAGAGTAGTGACCCATCTTTCTAGACAGCACTGCTGCAGCTTTCATTTGATCACTATTACTCAACTGTCATCAAAAAGATCTCTTGCTGCCTGTAATACTCAGGTGGCTTGGCAAATATAAAAGATTATTTTTAAGAGCATATTGATTATTGAACATTTCACTTATAAAAACACACCTTCCTTAAATGGGAACGGATTTTACACACCAACACCTTTAAATCTCAGTGGTTTAAAACTGCACTTGCAAAGGTATCTACCCACACTTTTAGAAACTTGCTACATTTGCTGTCTCTGACCTCCACCTAGCTTTGGCTTATGAAGGCATACAAATAACCAAAGTTTAGGCAAATGCATATGGATTCTCCATTGATATACAAAAGCATTATGCTATAGTTGCAAAGGACCACATAAAACGATTAATTATGTGTGGAAAACTAGTATCCATTTAACTGGAAACAAGAAGGAACACCGTAGTGTTCACACTAGGGTGAACACATGCATCATTGGAAAATCTTCCTAAATGCTGAGTGTATTAAGTCATAGAACAGCCTGACTGGTAGATGGCAGAAACCCACTAGCTTTTGACTATTATAACAGAACAAAGCAGGCTAGAAAAAACACTTTGGAGATTCACTGTATATGAGCAAAAAGATTGGATAATCCAACTGGTTGTTTCAATTCCATGATTCATTAGTCTGAACTTTATTTATCTTTTCCAAAGCCTCACACAGTAGCAAACCAGAGAACCAATTCAGCAAATACTTTTTAATTCAGTCCCAAAGATCTTTATACTCACTTTCTCACAAATCAAAACCATTCTGTTTGTACCTACTCTAAATTATCTGAATGCAACATTTAATAAGACAAATATTATAGCCAAATAAGAGCATACGAGAAGACATGTATGTTATAGCCAAATAGAAAGGAGCAGCAAATCCTCAGATGCATGAGCAGCCTTTAAGACTTCACCGCCATCATAGAAAACAAGGGAAACAAACAGAAGACTTCTCTAGCATCATATCCCAAGACAGGTTGTGCCATAATTTGAAGTCTTAGACTTCTGCTTTATACGCTCCTGCACCCCCCCCAAAAAACGCAAAAAAACCTAAACCACCACACACGAAAGCCCAAATCCATGGGAAAACACACCCTTCTAATACACATCCAGTTTACACTTACATGCAACACTGATGCCACAGTACATTTATAAAGAGAATGTGATTACTGTATCAGCATTACAATGCTAATATGAAGATTGAATACTTGTGAAGTATTAGGAAGAGAATTAACATTTATGAGTAGGTTACATAGTACATAACTTAATGTACTTATTTTATTATCTGTTGAAAAGCATAGATAATACAGTGGTGTGCTTTTCTTTTTATGAAAGGAATGTTTTTTAATCAATAAAATGAGCCAGTTTGAGATGGTACTTATTAAATGGACTGGGAAGCATGTCAAAGCAGTTCAAGCAGCTGTTGCCATTACTTGTACCCAAAGGTTATTTTGTTTGACCTTTCACAGTGTTCGAACACACTTATATGAAACTGAGAATAAGACGTTGCTGTGTTCTTCCATTTCCTTGTCCTAGCTCCAGGCTGTCACATTTAAAGATTTTTATACCTAGTTATATAGTTACATAATGGTTATACCCCTATTATTAAGATTTCCTTGATTTTAAAAATCCCTCAAATACTTTCACTTTTTACCTTTACAAGGAATTATTCAAGATTCCTGTTTCACACCTCAAAATTATGATCTAATCATTGGTTTTTTTATCAACATGCTACACTTAGCCTTGAGTTCAGCTTGTTACCAACTGCCAAGACCCCAAGTTACTTTTTCTCCTACATTGTCTTCTCACCAAATATTGAAAATCTTAGCATAATTTAGCTCTTTCCTTTAGTGAACTGTATGTATTTTATTTCCTCAGTTTATCAATAAATTTTGAATTCTATCCCTGTGCTTTAAAATACACACAGACCTTCCCTTCTGCAAACAGTTCTAGGCAACAAACCAAAAAAGAATTTCCTGTTTCTTCGTCGAAGGCATCAGTGAAGTCAAATGTTACCAAGCTCTGAAGGTATCCCACCAACTCCCCCTACATTGAAACTATGCTCACACTGCTTAGTTTAGGACATCAGTTTTGTACCTATGTTAGAATTCTAGGCTTTCCATCTGATTATTACTTTTTTCTCAATCATCATCCTAATCCCTTTATGGTAGTTTCATCTTCATCAGGTTTATCACAGAACAGCTGAAGAATATCAAAACTAAGATATTTACTTAAAACTAGAATTTGCTAAAATGTATGGCACATTTTGTTTCTCTATTACCTATGAAGTGTGTTTATCCTGTTACTGTAGGTAGGCTTGTTGACACTCTTTGCTGAAGAAGTCATCTTGACTTTTTCCAAGTGTTTATGAGCACAGTAACTGAAGTCTGCTAACTGGTCTGTTATTGCTTGGGTCAATAAGGTTTAGAGGGAAGTATGGCTGAGAAAAATGTGGCTGAGTATTCTTAGACATCTTCTTCAGAAAGCCAATTAAATGTCTAAATGAGAATTTCCAATAAGGAAAAAACACAGCCAGAGAAGCCCCCTGCCTCCACTAGGAGCCTTAAATTATCTCTAGTCACTATGAGGCCTAGAGTTCTAACTTAAGCATCCGACTCATGTGCTGAAGTGAGCAAAGGTCTACAGCTGCTAGTATGCTAGGAATATTACCAGTTCTCCAGGAGTTTCACAGATGATGCCATAACCTATGTAAGGTGCCTGGTCAATTATCAGTTACTTTTGGATAATATCAGTTGCTGAAACAAAACAAAACAAAAAAAAATCCACACTGCAACCATACTTACCTAGCTATTTTTCATTCCTTTACTTCTGTATAAACATCTGAGTTTCTTAAACTATGACTTAGGTGCTGATAGTAAGAAATCTCATATTCATCAATACTTCTAGTGAAAATTAAGCAGCAAAAAGTTAAAAAAATTATTCTAAGAATGCCAAGGCATTTATTGGTCTCTTATCTACTCACTGAGCAATGAGCAGACCCTTTTCTCATTCTTCCTTTCTCAGTGCTTTGTCTCTTATAATTGAATTCTACTTTGTGCCCAAGCCTTTCAAATTTTACATTTCCATTATTCCTTACCATTCTTTTATGATCATACATAATAATTTGACCCAGTTTCAGCTTTTGACAACATCCCTCAAGTTTTAGGTCACTAAAGAGCTCATGTTTAGTTAAACCAGACCTGTGTTAAACTTTATTTCTTTGCACTAGTATAGCTAGTGTTCAGAACTTCAGAACATTTCACTAAAGAAGCGCCTACTGCCTTGATATGACTTTGCCATGCACTTGCTTCTTATAGAAAGCTACCTAACAATTTTCTGAGTTTAATGAAGTGCACTTGTTTGAACCCTACCATCTTTAATCATAAGATACATTACATCTGCAAGCTGCACAAACTGCCAAAGTATCTGACAGCCAAAAAGGCAACATAAAAATTAATATAAAAAAACCTGAAAACCAGTCAAATGGTAGCCATGGAAATTCTAGAGATTGACAAATAAGGCCAAGCAACAGGAAGCATAGAATCCTAGAACTCCCAAGGTTGGAAAAGACCTTTAAGAGAAGTGACTTGAAAATCACATAAGAAATAGAGACAATACACAAAAAAAAAAATAAAGGCACTAGGAAGCCTCCAAAGGAAAGTTACAAAGATGGCAAAGGGCCTAGAGTGGAAGCCATATGAAGAGTGGCTGAGGTCACTTGAGACACGGGGAGAGTGAGGGGAGACCTCACTGCAGTTAGACCTTCCTTGTGAGGGGAAGCACAGGGGCAGGCACTGATCTCTCTGTGGTTACTACTGGCAGGACCTGAGGGAAGCGTCTGAAGCTGGATCAAGGAAGATTTAGGTTGAATAGCAGCAAAACATTCTCCATGCAGAAGGTGGCTGGGCACTGGAACACTTCCCCCCAGGGAACTGCTCACAGCCTCAAGCCAGACAAAGTTCAAGAACCCTTTGGACAACACTCTCAGGTACCTGGTGTGACTCTTGGGGATGTTGCTGTGCAGGGCCAAAGGCTGATGGGTCCTTTCCAACTTAGGGTTTTATATAATTGTCCAAAAGGCTATACATTGCATACAACTCCAACACTTTGGTCCTGGATTGCAGCTATGGATTTTTGGACCTGTTGATTACATTACTTTATGCAAATTAAGTTAATTTGACCCTAAGAAAGGTCCTATTTCCTTGGCACTAAGCATAAATAAGTATCATTAGTGTCAGTGAAAATTATACACCCTTAGTGAGAAGGGATTGAGTAGTTTATAAAGGCTTACTTGGAAGGAAGGCAGAATAGGAACAAATAATGCAAAAGGTCTTGGGAAGGTGCTCAGAACAGAATTTGGGAAAGTGCTCAGAACAGCTTATCCTTATCCATAACGTGCTTCCTCACTTGCAGTGAGTTCATTTCCATATATTTGTGGTCTAAAGCTGAAGAAACTGAAAAACGCTCACTTTTGTGGTTTATCTTCTTCACTTCTATGCTATTAGATGGTTTTGTGTTTGTTTTTTACCAGTGTTCTGGCAAACTTATTTCCTGACAGAATTATGTAAAGAACAGGAAATTGCTTTGTCTACTGCAGAGTTTGTAATCACTAGCATTTGGAATACCCAATTTTAAAAGTTGTATCTATTAAATTAGAGAATAAAATGGATCACAAACCAAATTGAAAGAGCTTAAGTTTCACATCCCAACTAGCCTCACAAGTAGCACTGCCTAAATCAGTAAGAACTAAATTTACTAAAATTTTGATTGAAACTTTTGTATAAGTAATATGTTTGGGAAAATGTTTACAAATAATTTGTGATGAGAAAATCTGTTTTGAATTAGTATTTGTTATTTATTGCCCATTAGCTGCAAATAAGTTTGTTTTTCCATAATAATACATCGCATTCTATGTCAGTTGCACACTAGATTAAAGGAGCAAAGTTTGCACTGTGCAAACTTTTGAAATGCCTAAAATAAAAGCTGGACAAAAGTTTCCATTTATTAATGCTCTAAACAACAAATTATAAGACCAGTCAATTTTAACAGCATAGTATGGCTAAGATAGGCAGAGAGAATACAGCAAAGCCTTGTAGGATAGATCAAAAATAACTGAAACTAAATGCCTCCCACAGCTGTGGTGGTAGTCTGGGATGCAACAGATTTTTGCATCATCATTATCACTGGGAAGCCAGCCAGATCTGCTTATAAGTGGATGGAAGGCAGAGCCACACCCTACTACTTTCCAGGCCCCTCCATCTCTGCACTTTGAGTTTCAACTTACAGCAAGTTCTGCATCTGGCACACCCCTTCCCTGTGCCAGAAGCTCCAGCAGAACTCCACATCTGAACCCCACATATTATTGTACTGTATTTAAATAATTTCATTAATATTTTTCAGTTTAAGACAGAAATTAAACATATATTTTGCTTATCTTTCATAGTATTTCACCTGTAACTAAATATTCATGTATCTTGAAAGCTCAAAAGCATTAATATTCCCCAATTTACTGAGATATTTGCTTTTCCAATAACTTCGGCTAGTTTTCTCTATGCAAAATTCATTATGGAAAGAAAGAGCAAGTCTTTTTTGTAAAATGGAACATCCTTTCTTTAAAGCCAGGATACTGTTAAGGTGTGTAAGACTAGTCAGGTTGCTTGTTCATATTAGAAATTAAGCATTTGAAGATGCATACTTCTTTAAGGGAAGCAACACCAAGTTGGTGCAACATTTTTATGTGCCAGAAGAAAGTATATCTTTAAAATGTTTGTTAAAATGCCACTCTGGACTACAAAGAGAGAAAACATAGATTTCTGGTAACCGGATTAAAGGCCAAGGCCACAGCTTTATTGAAATACAGTAACTCACACTACAGAATTATCTGACAGCCAATAGTCCTTGCAGCAGTAAATAATGAGAGCTCAAGGCAAAACATCACACACACTGGATCCCAAAGAAATGCAGTCCAGCCCCAACATCAGACTCCTAAGTCTGTCAATACTGATGAAACTAGAACTCTTTTGTTCTGAGGTATGAAAGATGAAGTAATACTTGTAATGGCAATAAAACTTCAATTTGCAGTGACTCTTCCTTTCCTCTCTTCTTACCACATATATCAAAAAACCACTGGTCAAAGTCAGCTTTAACAAAAATTAAAAAGTGACAATCAGAAAAATCAAAAGTATTTAACTGTTCACCATCAAATCCATTCAGAGCACTGAATTCCTAGCAACTTCTCTAAGGTATTCAAGATACTTTGTCATATTAGATAAGGTATAAATTACTTATTACTCAATTTAATTAATGCAAAAAACCATGCAAAATTTATCATTGGAACCACCAGAAGTTTATGCATTTACTAATATACCTTGCTGAAAAAGTAACTTTGCTGTTTGCTAATTCCTTACCTAATACACCTGTATATCTTGAGCCAGCTTTGGAAAATTACTTTAGTAATATTATACAAGGTGAACACTACACTCCCATGTTTCAAGAGTTATAGATCCCCTTTAATGTAAATCAAGAAAAAGACTCATTCCTCATAGCAAGTTGTTCCATTCCAAGTTCAATATATAAAATTAAGTCCACCAATGCTGTTTTTCTCCTGTCCAAGAGTATCACTCTGGAAAGAAAGAGAGCACTTCTAGCCTTTTTTCAAAAACATACCTTTTAGTCTAACTTTTTAATTAGTTTTGTAACTAATAAGAAGAATGAATAAGAGGCAGAACAAGGGAAATTTAAAAAAATAATAATTTGAAGTGTTGTGTCCTCAGGCAATAATGCTGGGAAGAGCTGATCTTGCCTGTAATGCATATTAGCTGGAACAAGATATTAAAAATTTTTGTATATATTGCAGGGTTTATTTGTTTACATACAGACCAACCAAGCAATAGTTCAGTTCAAACATCAAATAGGATGGGCAAACTTTGATCTTTAAGGTCCCTTGTAACCTAAGTCATTCTGTGAACTGAAAATCCACAAATAGGAAGAACAGACATTAAACCCTGCTCAAAATCTGAAGATGTAGGATTCACTGCAACAGATACATACTTGGATTTAACAGCGATCTTCTCACAACCTCATGACTTATAGGCTCCTACTACACACTACTGTCTGCTAAAATATATAAGCAAATAAAAGGCTGGTCATTCTCAGTCACACATAGGTAATAGACAAATAATTCTTTTCTTTATCTGTAAAACAATGACTTATGTTAAGATGCATGCATTGTTCTCAGTCACACAAAACTTGCATAGCTTCTGCTCTTTTTCAAGAAAATCTACAACCTACTGCAATGTTATTAGCCTTTGATAAAAACTACTCCAAGTTCTTTGAAAATGGTCAGCTATAATAAGTTGATATAACAAGGACTCAGAAGGAAAGCACAGGAGAAAAAAAGGTTTGCTATTTTGAATTAGAAAGTTTCCTTCCCATTAACCCTTGCACTAAGTCCCAAATGCTACCTGAGAAGCAACAGGTTGCATTAGATTTTGACTGCTTCTCCCTGCCGGGTAAGTGCTACATGTAAACCCGTTAAGTTTTTGGAGTCTGAAATCTGTAACTGAATGCTTCGCCAGAAAAGGCGATAGAAGAAAGTTCCTACTAATTGACTCAAATCATCTAGGAAGTGAAGCTTTGTTAATAAATTATGGTAAATAACTCTAGGGATTGGTAGGCACTGGTAGACTACTGCTAGCTCTAAGCAATATGAGACATACAAAACACATATATATATGTAACACTCTGTTCCTACAGGCTTTGGAGCAGCCTCATCTCCCTGGAACCAGAAACTGAATCAATGGCTACACAGGTCCCTGGACCTCAAGTTCAACACTTGACCAACAGCCTGACTAGGCCAGCATAAAAAAGGAATTCAACTATTCCCATCATCTAACTAAAAAAAATAGTGATTTGATGTAAATGTATCACTCATCTGAAGAGGTCAGCATCATTCCTATATCCCATGACATTTATTTGACTGTAGATAACTGCTGGAGGTCCTAGGTTAACAAATTTAAAAAGGCATAGGCTCATCCTACAGCTGAGATCACCATCAATCCTTGCAATGCAGCAAGCTAAAGGGATATTATGATCTAAATATAGAGTCGGCAAATATTCAGTGCCACCCCAGCCCCATATAACATTTAATAAACTAAGTAGTATGTAATTATTTATTTTTCCTAGCCCATTTTGTATCAGGCAATAACAGAAACCGTCATCTAGCCAATTTAAATTAACAATAAAAACCTAAGAACAAGTTAAAAAAACCCAACAAAATAAAACTCAGAAGGCAGTAAAGCACTCCCCAGTCAATGAATGCTTTCCCCAGATTGAGGAGAGCATGGTCTTTTCTGCGACCAGGCCACCTTATAAATATGCTATTCATACTACATTGACGCAAGAAGTTGGGTCCTTTGTGGAAGAAAAGCAATGCAAGAAGTCCTAGCATCACTTAGAGCTTTGTGCATACACACCAGAGAAGAAACAGCGCTAGAGATACCAATGAGAACTGAAGGTGAACAGCACACAGTGAAATATAGCCTCTTTCCATAGAGAGAAAGAGGGTGATTTTTAACTCTGAAGTCCCTCTTCCCTTTGCCACCACTGTGGACCATGACTGAGGCAGCTCAATCCTACCCCTCTACTCAGGACCCAGCTGTAACAGTAGCTTCAGCTTCGAATTTGTGCACGCACTTGAATACTCACGCTTTTCCTCTTCCCTCCTGGTGGCTCTCCAGCTATTAACGCGTACATAGTAAGTGGGCTTTTTTGTCACTATAAGCTGAAGGCACTGTTGTCACTGGCAGACCTCATTTAAACTCTGTAGCATGTCTGCAGACTATTTCATAAGACACTGCTGCTCGCTTCTTCAGGCTCACTGCTACAGGGTCATAAAGGTCACTAAAGCCAGATCGGTCACTAGGATCAATTTTCCCTTCACAAAGATGCACACAAGAAAAAAGGTGTCATGAGAAACACAGAGCAGGTGTGCAGTTCCCACAGTCTTTGTACCAACAGCACCTATGTGGTGGTTGGAGTCAATGCCCATGCAGATGGGCATCCTTGTTTCTGGCTAAAATGCTATGCCTTTAAAAGAAACTGCACATTGTAAATGAAAGATTTCTGCTCCAGTATTTTGCTGTTCCTGGTAAGGGGAATAACCCTTCAATCTTTTTGCAACTGCTATGAGGCTTAAACAGAGGAAATCCTGCTTGGATTTCTTTTAAACCAGAATAACCTGCCAAAATATTCAAGGGTAAGAGCTCATGATAGTGTTATATTCTTTTCTGAAAGCTTAATTTAGACAACTACCAGCAGATCCCTTCATGGACACAGCAAAATCTTACACTCTCTCTATTTGACTGTGCTTGCCTAAGGCATTAAGTTCAATCCACCATGTCGCACCTCAGTAACTCGACACAGACTGGGAAATTCTTATAGTCAGCTTCCCCAAGGGATTTGTTAAGTTTCACATACATTTAGTTGTGCAGTTGCCCTGTTCAAATTGATAAACTTGTTGCTCAGTGCTTGTAGATTTTGTCACTAGGAAAAATAAGTATTGGAGTGGGGGAAGAGAGGCTACCAGTTTCAGTAATAACTTTAAAAAAAAATAATTACACATTACTGCTCCTATCTCTTCTTGAGACATTTATTTTGCAGAAGAGACAGGCAAATACCCTGGTGATGGCCATATTAAAAATGCCACAGATAGACAAGATGAATGTCATTAACATGTGAAAAATTACTGGAGCAGACAGATCCAAAAATTTTATTCAATCCTATCAAATGTAAAGAAATAATTCACCACACAAATATGCGTGTATCTAACAATACACATATATAATATGCAGGTTACTGATAAAGACTTCAGTCTGGAAAAGCACTTAAATATTCTTACTTTTTAGTAGGTGAGTAGCGCATTGGCATCAATGAAATTATTCACTGGATTAGAGTTAAAGCATATGTCTTAATTTTTTTGGTTGAAGGCTAATGTGACCCCCATTAGATTACTTTTATAATGTTATATTATAAACATCAATATGACATGTTATTACTGAGTAAAAGTATCTTCCCTCTCACCCAACAGACACTTATAGGTACAAAAATTACTAGTCTAAGGTAAATACATCATGAAGCAAACCAGTTCAACCCAGTATCTGGCGTTTGTCAGCACTGGCAGAAGACAAATGGAGCAGAAAAGCAGCAGGAAAGACAGGCTGAAGAAATAAGAAACACAAGCAACCTCCTTTCCAGAAGAGTAACTTTATGGACCTACAGCAAGCACAAAGCCTATGGTGTTGGCAAAAAAAACAAGGCATGGTCACAGCAGCAAAGCAAAGGAAGATATGATGTGTCTTTTCATCAGTCTTCCGAAAACACAAATTAAAACTGTCTGTATCCTGCAGAGCTCCTCAATTACTTGTCATTACTATTGTGCGAGATAGAAAGCATTTAGTCCTCAGTGTGTAGCACAGATAGCACACCAGACTTCTCTTTCAGCTATAGAGTCATGTATTTTGATGACAACCCAAAAAGAAGCAATTGCTTTCTCCATCTTTCCTCAGATGCCTTTGTTATAAAATACAAAAAGCCTTATTATCAGTCCTTGCACCTAAACTGGACAAGGATTTCCAATGATGAGATTAATTTGCAAAGTTGATGCATTGCAATACCAATGACAGAACCACCCAAAAGAGCCTCTTAGCTTTGTAGTTATGCAGGGATTGGTGGTCTGCAGTTTGTGTGATACTCTTAGCAGTTACAGGCTTAGAAACACTGTGTGACTGTGCTTGTGACCTGTCGAAGCTGAAGATTTACAACTGGGAATCACTGTCTTCAAAGAAATCCAAAGTGTCACCACAGCCTGTAAAGAGATCAAGTCTATTTTGCAGTATAGAAACTGAGTTTGCTTATCAGATAAAATACTGCCAACAGATATACACATATTTTCAAAAAGAGGATAAAGATCACTCAATTTATAAAGATTTAATATAGTTAAGGGAAAATATAGACATATAACAGACGTCACTTAGGACACAAATTGTATAAGGTCAAGTGTTTAAAAATAAATATCTACAAAGCATATATAGTTTAATGACAAGTTCTGAGGCAGAGATTACTTAAGGACCAGGACATGCAAATTGGTATTTAGGTGCAACAAGATATGACTTAATATTATTTTCAGAGGCAGTTATAATACCTGGGCCAATAAACAAAATTGTCTAAGTACAGGCTGGAATCAGGCCTATCTCAGAAAACAACAACAAACACCCAAAAAACAAATAAAAAAAACCCCAGACAGACAAACAAAACCACACCAAAGCCTCAACAGAAAAACAAACCAAATCCCAAACCCCAAAATACTGCATTGCCAGTTTGGGGTCAGTGTTCCCTGCTTTTTCTAACAAGTAAGGTGTCTTAGCAAGCAGACCAGGTTACAGAAGCTTTCATTCTGATTACCAGCTCTGCACCTGACCAATGAAGAAATAGGAGTTCATCTTCAGCTGACTCAGTGATTAGAACTTCACAAGGAATGAATAGCTAAATTTAGGGCAGCTACACTTTCTTCACACTTGAACATAGTGATTGTCAGCTTGTGAAAGAGAATCTATACTAAAAGGAAATTTCCTCTTGCCAAAGCACAAAAGAGCCAAACAACAGCCCATCTGCAGTAACCTGTCTGTCTTTTGTAACTACACTACTGTATGTTGTGCAAAGGTTTTGTATCTACTCAATTACATCTTTACTTTTAATTTGGAAAAAGCAATAAAACAATCTATCTTTTTTTCCTCCTCCAGCTGGGTGTATTTTCAAGATGCAAAACCATAGTACCGTTATAAATGACTTAAAAAATGAACAAAATTCTAAACATCTTGTAATTACTTACTTGTCCTAATTTAACATTAAAGAAGGACTGCCTTTATTCTGCCTAAAAGAATGAATGTATTGATAATAGCTTTGCAACCTAATACAAAACTTTCCTCAGAAACATGTATTAAATGTCATTTGCATAGAAATGTTTTTCATTCTTTTTTCTATGGACACAATGTTCAGCTTGTTTTTCAAATACTGGGATTGGCATATCAACTAATCTGAATGACAGTGACAACTTAGTTAAACATACACTTAGGAGATTAAGAGGATCTTCCTCAAAAAAAAACTTATTTATGCAGTCCACTTCAAAAAGAACTCTCCTAAGGTGGATATGAGCCACCTTTTCCAGGCAGAATGGACTCTTCCACCAAAATGCAATGACTGAACGACTATGTAAAGTGTACTTCACATATTCAGAAGATAAAACTGCAGGGGGTCTCATTTACAGAATACAGTATCAAGTTAATTTACTCAAACGAGCTATCTATAATTCTCATTTCAAGGCAGCTGTAGTTTATTGCTAAACTGAAGGTTTCTGTACTGCCCTAAAAAGTAGTTGATTCTCTTGTTTGAGAATGTAACAGTTTTCAGACTACAGCCTGTTTGCTATCTATAGTCATGGTTAGTTTTTCAGTGATTCTTCACCTCTTTCAGAATGAGACAAAAACAAGCCAGAAAAATATCACCTATACTACTTATAAAGATCTGTGATCAAGTACAAGCCTTGATAAACACAATTTTGAGTAAAGGTAAATTTTGCTTTATCATTGTGAAATCCTCAGTCATTGGTAGCCAATGAAAAACATTAATTAGCCACTACAGAAATAATTCCTACTCTCTATAACTCTACTATAGTTCTACTACTCTTGTCACTAGACATAGCACTTACTTTTATGAAACCTTTGTTTGCTACTAATTGAACTTTTCACACTGTAAGTACAGCCTGCATCTTGGAGTATTTATTTGCAAAACTGGGCCTTTAAAACACAAAATTTCTCCCCTTAAACATGTTTTTTATCAAGTATAATGAATGCTTAGCTTTCAAATAGGCATTATTGGATCTTTGAATATTATCCAACTTCTGAAGGCAGACACACACAATCATTCAATAATCACAATCACCAGGAAACAAACAGACAGCAAATTCTCAACCCTCCTAATTTATTCAACACTCCTTACTCCATACTCTTTAATTGTAATATCAAATTAAAAATTTCTGCATGTGCTATAATCTGTAGCAAAGGACTTCTGAGGAAGAAATCACAGTGTAACAAGACAAAGACCACCAAGTGCAGTTTTCTGTTAATTCAGATAGTCAAACTGATTATACTACCCAACTAATGTTAGCAAGACCAGCATTAAGACATACAATAAAATTCCACCAAGGCAGAAGCAGAGAAAAATAAAGCAATGTGACCTACCTACACTTATTTGGAACAAGTCACAGCAGACTGAAGAGTGGAAGCCAGGAACACCAAACACCCTAATCCTGCATGCATTTTCTTTGATCAACCATCTCTCTAGAAACATCCCCTAAATAGCTCATAGTCAACTCAAGGAGCCAGCAATTTGGAGCCAAACCTACTTGTAGAATCCATCTGCTTTACAACAGGTGCTCCATATACAATGGCCCTAATAAAGACTTAATTGGGTAAACTTGCTTTGACTAGTTAACACCTGATCCTACTGCACCACATATCCAACCCAGAGCTTGTATGCTGTTGTCTTCTCTATTGCTTGTTGCACATGAAAAATAGGCATAGGCTTAGCCACTTCCTTTGCCACACTGATATATGATGTACTTTCTGACCCCTGCAGCTGTTTCAAATCTGACTAAAATTAGACCAGACAGCAAATTCTTCAGTGAACTACAGCATTACTGAACCAGCAGAGATGTAAGAGAGCAAAAGGAAACCCAAAGCCATTTTAATGCACTGGCTCCATCCTACACACAATTGAGCTATAACCCATAAATTATGTTTACAGTTAAACCATGAATTGATGCTGACCTCTTCCTGTACTTTGCTTTTGTCCACCTGTAAAATGGGAATAATAGCAGTGGACTATCTCCATCAGGACAAGAAAAAAGGGGTTTATTATAATTTGTAGCACCACACTACAGTAGCATAGTGATATATAAGAATGCACATACACATAGAAACCTACATAACATGAAATGGTTTGAAATGTCCAGATGTGTGTCCTAAAAATTTTCAGACAAACTAGGAAAACACAGAAATCAAATAATAGAATCAAAGTAGGTGTCATGCAGGAATTTCCAATTTTTTTTTTTAAGTGTGCAGAGCAGGTGCAGCAAGTATCATTTCCCTCCTGCTGCTTGGCCCACCTGCTGCCTGCCTGATGATTCTATCCTCACTACCTTAGTATTTATTTTCCATATGCAAAATTAAAGATACTAATATAATAGATTTTGTCTTTTTTTTTAACCTCAGTATATTCTAGGTATCTCCCTAAATAATTCTATGTATCAAATGCAACTTCATTATTCATTCAGATTATGGTAAAAAGGAAACATACAGCAAAATTCTTCTATCCAAAGTATTCTGTTGTACAAATGTGACTTGCTGCAGGTAGTCCACATAGATGGCATTATGTCCCCTTCCTCTCTTTTGCTATTCATGCATTGTGATGCTTCTTATGCTGCCAGATGTGAAAAGGGGTGGTGTCTCATTTGGTGTGAGACATTGCATGGATTCATTGAATAGATACTCAGTGTAAAAGGGATGACCACTGCAGCAGTAAAAATCTCATGAGATGCATAACAAAAAAAAATAGTAGTAATAATAACAATAACAATGAATTTCAAGGTATAAGACTTTCTGGTTTTGAGTCCATAAGGTTTTCAGAGTCTCAATAAAATTTCGGCTGAAAGACAAAACACAAGCACATGATGCTAGGGGTTTTCAAGTAAAACATTGAACCTCATTAACTCATAATTAGATGAGAATTAGCAATATTACAGCAACTCTTATCATGCATTTCTCTCTCTCCTTCTTCTCCCTTCTTCTTCCACAAGTTTTATGAAACCACACACACCATTCACACAAATGATTACTCTATAGAACTGGGCAAAACTACATGGAAGCTTGCATTTCTGAATAAAATTGTAATTCCCTGATTCCCTTCAGTGCTGCAGCTCTGCTATTATTCAGGTCATTGGACACCTTGGTTCAGCTCTCCCACAGCTTACCTGGGCTCCTACTCTAAGGGTGGTGGGTGAGAAAGGTCCAGAGCAGGCAGCATAAGTTCAAGAGGAGAAGCAAGTGCCTCCCCACAGCCTATCTGCTACAACAGCCACCCTTGCTCTCCTTTGACCTAATGCTGCCACTCTGGGGATGTGTTCTCATTTTTCTGCTTAGATCACAGTCTCTTACATTGGTTTAATTTATTAAACAGAAATCTAAATTTAAGGGAACTCATAATCCACACTAAAACCTAGATGACACCTGCAGCTTATGGTCCATACCCACATAGTACAGCTGCACAGCAAAAAAGTCTCACTGATGATGGGACCTGGCAGCTCTCCCAGTTCCAGTCTTCCATGCCTTCAGTGAAGGATATGACTGACATCTGCATTTGTGAAATTCCTGCCACCACACACGCTCAAGGCCAGTGCTTGGACTTATATTCTACCCAACAAATTCACACAGTTTTTCCCAGCAATGCACCAATGGTTTGATATGAAAGCATTTATATCTTATCATGCTAACTTAAGATTTCCTTCTCACCTATAAACTGAAGTACATCTTAAGCCTCCTTTTCCACAAGAGATCTATTGATCTGCAATTAATAATTATTCACTAACAATACAAGAAGTAATTAAATTTAAAGTTTCACAATTCTAAACAGTGAGAATCCTACACTTATAACTGGTATAATTATTAATTCAAAACAGTTACAACTATCACTACTTTTGTTTTACTGCTTATTATTTATATTTTGTTAATTTAGAAGATATTTCCTTAAGTGTCACCTTTTGCTTTTGCTATTTTTAACAATTTTCCAATTGTTTCCTTGACTATCCCAAGTGCCTATGAAAATTATATGCCAAAGAACCATGTAAGAAATTATATGCCAAAGATTATATGCCAAAGAACCATGCCAAAGAACAATGTAAAGGCGACTGTCCTAGCAATAATGTATTTGTCATTGCCCAAGAAAAATAATCACTTTTATAAATGCATAAGTTGTGAGAATAATTAGCTTTTGTTATTAATACTACACAAAAAAATAATTGAGGTCAGAAAAAATAAAAATTAACAACCAACAATGAACAAACCTGAGGCTTTTTGCATGAAGCAAACATATTGCCTACAGCCTTCTATGATCTAGAGTCATGTATTAACTTTTCTATAGCTATGTACTTTTTATATTTTGATTCCAAAATTTTCAATCTTTACCTGTGGCTACATACATTTCAGCATACAAAAAAACAGCAGCTTGCTTTATTTTACTGTGCTGTTACACAGGACATAATTTTGTTATTTTAAAGAAAACATTTCTATAAAGTCAAATAAATCAATGTTTCCTACAGATAAAAGTTTGCAGAAACATGATTTGCTCTGTTTTCTCTCTTAACTGGCCGTCTGTGTAGCATTAATTTTAAATGTAATGTTATTTCAGTCAACCAATACTTTAAAGCATGCTGAATAGTGTGGAACATTCCTTTATTCTGATGTCATGCAGAAAGCATTTTTCTCAGAAGACATCTTTTGTAGTTGTAACCAAAAGGCAAAAGAAACTGGAGATCTCAAAAGGCGGGGGGAGGGGGGGGGGATGGGGTGGGTGATGGGGGAAAAGGCTTAAAACTCCTCAATCCTGTCACATTTAAAACTGTATTAGAACCACACATATTTTTGGCAATGATCTCTTAACATAGTCCCTTATAAGCCAATACTTCTTTGTCACATTCAAGGTATTATACTTTTTTTTACAGGTTTTCACTAAAAATTCCTTGCATTATTGTACTGTATCACAGGGAAGTTCGCTATAGTTTCATGAAAGACGTTTTCATTTCTGACTGGCATCTTCTCAATAGCAGGGGGCCCAGGCATACCGCTCTCTTCCAGGCAAACCTTTCTGCTCTTAAACAGTACAGCATTCATAATTTGCTTTCAGCACCACAGGGCAGCTACACAGAAAAGTTTCTGCAGCTAAATAGGTTACATCACAGAGAAGTCCACTATTTGGCCAAGGTGTAAAAAACATAAATACAACCCTCAATCACTCCACCTTACAAAAATAAAATATTATCTACCCCAAAGACATGCATTTTTACATACAGCCTAGTAAGTCATATATTTTAATGTGTTTATTATGTATCATCACTCCCAATTAAACCCATGAAAGGGAAAAATCAACTACAAAAGAAAGCAAACTTGAGAAGGTCTCAACAGGATAAATACATGTACTGGCAATAACTTTTGTTTCTGCAAATACTTTGCATTCTCACTGTATGAAACTGTACTTTATGCTGGATGTTACTCTATTTTTACTTCCGAGGCTATCTTACAGGTGTAGACATACAGGGAATGTATAATAAGGTAAAATTACTTAAAAGTATCATCAGCATGATTCAAGAACAAGAACTTCTCTTATGAGAAGCAAAGCTTGGATCATACCAAGATAACTGATGAAATTATAATTAAGAAAGCTTTGATATCATCATTTGCTAGTCTACTGGAGCATTCCATTAAACTATATTTGGAAAAGGAAAAGAAAGCATTTTGCAAATACCTTAAAAATACTATTTGTTTTAAAGATGGTTATGTACTCAGAATCATAGAACCAAAGAATCATAGAATATCCTGAGTTGGAAGGGACCCACAAGGATCATCGAAGTCCATCTGCTGACCTTGTGCTATACCATCCCAAGGATCACACCATGTGCCTGAGAGTGGTGTCTAAACACTTTCTGAACTCTGTCAGACCTGGGGCTGTGATTGCTTCCCTGGGGACTCTGTTTCAATGTCCTATCACCTTCTGGATAAAGAACCTTTCCTAATATATAATTAGAACATTAAACCCAGTCTTAACAAAGCAAGGAAAACATCACATGTGATCAGTATAGAGTTACATACTACAAACGCAGAGATATATGTACATAGTCTGTTTGAACTGAGAAATTACAACTGTTGTTGCCATCACAAGTAACTGCGTATAAATTTCTGTGTATTACAAACTTAGAGACACTTTAGGTTGTGCACATTATTGGATGTTATTATTGAACTGCGATATTGGTGATTTGTGTGTGTGTGTATATATATATGTATAATAAAATAATACACAGATGATAAAGATGTTACCTTGCCACCCATAATAAACAAAACTGTTATTTTCCTGAATACCTACCAATTAGTACACTGGCTGCAACATATTCTGCCAAAAACATACCATGTTTAAGTAGACAAACACCACATAATTGTCAAAAAACTGCAATGTTAAAACAGGAGAAGCCTGATTTTTATTCTCTTTTCTTAAGAAATATCTCTGGAACACATTCTGTCAGAGGTAGGACTTGGGACAACCTTGGCTTTTCATGTGTAATTTGGAACTGGGATCCAAGTCTTTTCCTGTGAAAAGAAGGGAAACCTGCTCTGAACAGACCTATAATACTATATCAAGTCAAATCAAAGAATCTTTACAGTTGGTAGGGACCTCTGGAGATCAGTTATTCCAACCCTCCTGCCACTGCAGGGTTACCTACAGCAGGTTACACAGGAACACGTCCAGTTGTGTTTTGAATGACTCCGGAGAGGGAGACTCCACAATTTCCTTGGGCAGCCTGTTCCAGTGCTCTGCCATCCTCAATGTAAAGAAGTTCTTCCTCATGTTGAGGGGGAACTTCTTGTGTTTTAGTTCATGACCATAGCTCATCTTCCTGTCGCTGGGCACCACTGAAAAAAGTCTGGCACCACCCTCTTGATATCTGCCTCAGAGAAACTCATATACACTGATGAGATCCCTTCTCAGTCTTCTCTTCTCCAGACTACACAGGCCCAGCTCCCTCGGTCTCTCATCATTAAAAGATGCTCCAGAGCCCTCATCATCTCTGTGGCCTCCGCTGAATGCTCTCCAGTAGCTCCTTGTCTTTTTTGTACTGAGGAGCCCAGAACTGGACACAGCACTCCAGATGTGGCCTCACTAGGGCTATGCAAGGGGGTGGATCACTTCCCTCAACCTTCTGGCCACACTCTTCCTGATGTACCCCAGGATAACAATATCTATTGCTTTAATACACTTCTCCAATGCACTAGTGATGGGAAGAGATGTGACAGTTACCACCACTTAAAAGGAAAAATATTAAAATATGTCTTTAAGTATGTCATCTTATTACAATTGCTGGGAATAATCATAATTGCTTTAATGAGAAAAAATGTTTTACTACTTCAATTTTTCTTTTACAGTGTCAGCACAGATAAAGGAGAGTACACTGCGTTCAGTTCTGGCTCATGCATCAGCAGAACTGGTAGGTAAGTTCCAGATGTAGAGTCCTCATTGTTGGTGATCCATGAACCAGAAAGAATATAGGTAGACTTTCAAATTCCAGATTGAGTTTGTGGCACTGGCAGTCAAGAAAAGCACCTTTTCATTTACTCCTTCTTCACTTGGAGTCTAAAAAATAAATGAAATTATTGCAGGAAAGACAATCCACTGCTTTATGATAACAGATTTTTTTTAAGAGAAGACTCTGCTTTAAAAAGCAAACAGCGTGCACTGACTGCACACTGTTAGCCTGCTGTCCATCACAAGTACTATGCCATGTGCTTATTAAAGAGCATTAAAGTATAAAAGAAAAAAAATAGGACAGCTTTTGAAGGAAATCATGTTAAAAATTTCAGAGAAGCAGTCCAAAACCAAGGGTTCTAAATGTGAAAATAATGTAAGGTTCTCAGCTGCAAGCAGGATTGCTGAACAGATGAAGGATAAAGAGGCCAGTGTTTCTGAATGCTTCTCAACCATTGCTTTTGAGTTGCTGTGGAAGAAAAAAAAACCCCAAAGTAACACAAACAAAAAAACAGATTGTTTTGTCCTTTAGTCATTCAGTCTGCTTAAAATTATTATTTCCCCTCAAAATTTAAATACAGTGTGGAATACAGACATTTGATACTAGAAAGGACTACACAGCACCATGAAAGTTAAGCAATAATATTGTGTACATATGTTTTGGGAAGATATACCACATAACATTTTTAGTGTTGCAATGCCCTAGAATGAACTAGAACTATAAGCAAAAGACAGCAACTATATAAAGGCATGTATCTGAAAAATACTGCAGAACAGCTTCCATGATCAATGGAAAGACAATGCCGAAAATTAGGTTTACCTCCCACACCCTTAAAAAAAAAAAGGAAGCATAAATTAGTACATAATTTTGTTTCATGACCTTTCATAAACTCAATAATAGCAATTCTAACCAGCCTTACTGCTGTGTAGCCACTTAAATGACAGCGCTCACACTTGATAGTGCAAGTACTTCGTTATTTTCTTCTACCACTAGTCACCCCAAAAATTTATCATTTTTCATATTTATAACATATCCACCAAAAGCAAAAATTCAGTGTTGTTCATAATATTTTGAAAGAGATGCAGCTTCACAAATGATAGGAACCTTGGGGCATTTCAAATTGAATGCATTTTTAAAATCACTTTAAATTTCAACTATGGACTGTAGATAGGCCTGCTTGCCTAAAGGTAATGCTCTGTATTACCATGCCATAGATCTGGGTTAAATTTCCAGCCTCTCTATAGCTTCCCAAGCTGGCACAACCTGGGGTGAGACTAGTACCTCTTGTTATCGTGCAAGCACCACTTCAGCCGATTAAGGAGCAGCACTGTTCGGCTCTGAAGAGAATCTCATCCTCCTCACCAAGAAGGCTGCATCTTTGAGCAGAGAGAGAGGTTAAAAACAGGGTTGAAATGGAGTATATCCTCAGGGCTCCATCAGGGACATGAAAGACAACCCCAGAAAGTATGTCATATGACAACAAAGACATCAAATAATTGTAGTGGAATAGCTGCCTTCTACCTCTACAAGTTTCCCTGGCACTTCCATATGCATACAGTATCTTTTCCCCCTTCCATCACAACATTTTTGTGTATTGTTCTTATGTGCTATGAAACAGCTGATATATTTCAATATAGATAGCTAAATTACAATGTTGGATTAAGTTATTCACATGTAATGGATCAATCACCAGGACCCTCTGTACCCGGTGAAAAACAGAAACTACTTGTAAGAGGGTGTGTGTAGAAAGCAGGCAGCTAGGTTCAAGTTTTGCTACTTAGTCCCCACACTTCCAGTCCTGAAACATCACACAGTTTTGTGCACTCAGCCCTGGTAGGATGTTCAAAATTTAATTTACATTTAGGAATGTAGGGGGTTGTTTCACTACTCCCAGATACTAGCTAAATATTCAAATTATTCTTGTTACAATGATAAACAATCTCTGTGAGTAACTGTGTGGTACTTACACAGAGATTCAAAGACACAGGAAAGAATTTTATATGGTTCCTGTCTGCTTTCTGAAGAGAAACAAAGAAATCCCAAATTTGAACTGCTTGTTGTAAAGCATTTAGGGATCCTTTAGAAATAGAGGTATCAACCCACTACATGCCCACTATATGCAAAGACAATGTTGTTACAATTAGGCTCATGGTACAAGCTTTGTATCTGATGACTTTAAAGCTTCATAGTGGGACTACTTGGCTTGAAATCTGATTTTCTTCATTAATGCAGTTATATACAAAAGAAAAATTACTTTCAGATTAAGGTAAGCAGCTGCATAGTAACAGTGGGAGTAAAACCAGCATCTCTGGCCTTGTGCAAATCAGTATTAGTTCAGCACTGGATATTGATAAATAAATAGCTGAAAGGCTACATAATTGCTGGAATATAGAAAAAGCCAAAAAGGCCAGTGCTAAAGTGCCTAGAAATTTGAAAGATATATACTGCTGAAAATTAAATCTAAATACATTTTCTAAATACCTTCTGCAACATAAGTGGCCTGTATCTTCTTTCAAGACAGAGTATCAGTTTATTTCAAATTTAGAGATATTGGCCTTGATTCAAATTCATGGCAGTTATAGAAACCAATGTTCCATGGCTTGATTCAGGTGGCAAGCATTAAATCTTTTTCCTGCTGTCATGCAACAACAACTTTAATACAAATTAGCACTGCCAAACTCAGTTTCCTGAGCTCAGAAGTCCTTGATGCTACTCCCTGAATTTTATTCATACTTTCACACGGATTGTGCTTTGCTGAAATTGTTGTAGCTGACAAGAAACAAAAAAATACAATTTAACAACACTGGATTCAGTATTCATGACATTGTAGAAAATTTAACATGCAGCTCTTGATTATTTTTTTAACTGAGGTAAAGCTCAATCAAAATCATACAATGTTTGTCGGGTGTTTTAACGTGTAAATTTAGCTTCTCTTAGTCAGATCTTCCCTTCAGACTAATTGTTTATGCTGAACCTAATCTTACCAGTCAACAATAACTCATTTTTCAAGCTACCAATTTGACTTTTACAATGGCGTTCTTCGAGTTCAAGACAAAACCATCCAAGCTTCAGAAAATGAAAAGCAACAAACCAAAATCAACAATTTTTTCAGTTTTCCTAATCACCAGGAATATACAATTAACTAAACTTGACACTCCAGACAACTCAGAATGAGATCCAGAGGGTAGATCTGAGTCAGAGAAAGCATATTTCCACTTAAGAAAGAACCCTCTGTTTCTCCAATCAGCCACTCCAGACTGATGGGCCCTTAATTGCAGAGTTCCACAAAAAAGGGTGGGAAATGCCAACGAGTACCTAAGCCTCCTCGGTTTCCATGGCCATGCTCAAAAACCCCTGGCAAAAATTTGCATTTCAAGGAACGCCCAGTCCCAATTCCTTGCAACTCCCATAGAAGTAAACCAAAATCCAAAACCACTTCCTAGCAAAATTTCTGCCAAACCAGTCAACTCCCTGTAACTTTAAAATGAACAATTCGTTCTGTCTGAATTCAGACTTCAATTTACAGCCAGTCATTCATAAGTTTATTTTCCTTTTTTATTAATATTTTACCACTAATTTATAATCCAGGAGTACCTAAAGCTAATCCAGCTCTTGGATTTAGTGTGCTGTCAATAAGAAGGCATATAATGGTCAGTCCTGGTCAGAGGCTTACAATGTGTGAAGACAAAGGAAGCAAAACAAACTAAATTAACATCCCTTTTCCTCCTCAAAATCCTACAATGATGGGGATAGCTTAGTTAGTACTATGACTAACAGAATTTTCACTTAACATCTAATTTTAACCTTTGTTGGTTTTGAATAACTGCAGCCTAGCTATTTTCTAAGTGACTCACTTTTGGAATTTTTTAACTTCATATAAAAGAAAACAATCACCAGTTTCTCAGTTACCTCTTTATCTGCCAACTGCCTTACAAGTGTGCATAAAGAAAGAGACACCAAAGTCAGAATAGGGTGACATCACAGAGGCTCTGTCGTGTTCTGGCTGGCCCTTCCTGTTCCTTGTCCTCCTAAGGAATTCTGGTGCTTTTCCTAAGAAAAGGGGAAATTATATTTATGATTCTCCTCATAAATAGGCTTAAATGATTCTCCAATATGAATAGGACTAGAGTCTTCTGACTTACTCTTCAAAAGCAAAGAGATCCAAAATAGTGATTAATGTGTTCCAGTTAATATAAATGAACCTCACTTTATGAAAACACTTGAATTCAAAGTGTGTGTGCATGTGTGTATGTGTGGGTGCATGTGAGTCTTTTGGAACTAATAAATTTTACACCACTATTAAATGATAACGTTTTTAATAACTCATGTTAACAATGAAACATACTTACTCAGGATTTGTAGCTATTTTGCCAACATTCAGTGCTAAGATAAAGAGAATTTTGTGAAAACTCTGCTCCTACCAAAAGGTCATCCAGGTAGAAAATAGGCTTTTCAAAAAGTACCATAGTTGTACAAAAAGTACAAAAGGTAACAAAAAAGTAACAAAAAACAGTAAGGAAAGCAACAGGTTCAAGGCATACTGTACATTGTCACAATTTACTCTATATCTTACTACATATCAAGCATTTATCAATTGTTAGGAATAGAAATACCATGCTGTTTTTAAGGCTCATATATGTGAATGCATAAAACAGACTGCCAATATCTACTCTACCACTTGGAATTGCAGAAATGGCAGCGTTACCTAGCTGTCATTGAAACCAAAGAAGAGACTTACTGATTTCATCTGCAGTAGGCCCCAAGTGATGAAAAAACCCCCAGATGTTCTAAATATAAGCAGTCAGCTTCTAAGAGAACATGAACATCTTACTTGCACTTACTTATTTGGGAGACTAATAGCAAGACATTACACCAAATTTTGGCGCTGGTACCTACACTAAGTGAATGTCTTTGCATCTAAGGCATAAATCACATACAAAAAGAAGGAAAAGAATAGGAAAAGCAAAAAAGGAAAGTTGGAACAAATTCTGATGGAATTTCCTAGTTGCACTGCACATATTCAGCTGGATACTCAGCTTGTGTAAATTGACAACACAGCACTGCCTATGGAGCCATGGTACTTAACACAAACTAATAATCTGGCTCTGCGTACTGATGTTGAGAGAAAAATAAGCATAAGCTTTCCCACCAAAGAGATTAAAATATAAAAGTGATCCTAATGAATACAATCGTGTTTGGGGAATTCCTGTCTCTTTTGTGCAAATCAAAAGAAATTATGAAGGGACAGAGAGAGTAATGGTGGGAGCAATAATGACTCCTGTACTCTCACTGCTAAGAGATTCATAATGAAAATTTTCTCTAGCTGTGTGCATAGTGCCCATGGCAATGTGTACCTCTGCACTCCACAGAAATAGCGAAAAATGTACTGACAGACAACTGTGAGCCCAAGATAGAGCACTGAAAGAGGTATTTAAACCTGTGAAGTATGCTGGACACCTCTTGAGAAATTCACAAAGATTAATGGTGATATTATGGGATGGGACAAACATGAATAAATAGAGATCAGCTGGATACTTAAGAATTAGAAAAACTCAACTTTCTCTCTTCATTTTAAACAACCCTTTTTTAAAATAAATCTCATTAGTAAATGAGTTAATAACTTTTCAAATATTTTTCAAAATCTACCCAAAATCGTGACTTCTGACAATGATGTACAACATACAACCAAGACAAATTATATTTTGAAAACTCCTACAAAAATACTTGCTAGCCTATCTGATAGTCCACTTTTTTCCAGTTTTTCTTATGCTTATAATGTGAAAATTTTCTTGGTGTCCTAACCTTCAGAAATTACTCTCGATTTCTGAGAACTAGTGAGTCATTTCACAGGCAATCTAGTAAACACAGTGACTATCTGATAATTTATCAGACTGAAAGCAAAGTAAAACATGCATTTTATTATTCTTTAAGTCTAGTTAATAATATTAAACACATTAAAACTACCACTAAGGAGAGTTTTCAAAAAACGGAGAGAATGATTCAAAATCACTTGAAATCAGTGAGAGTCTTTCCATTGACTGACTTTTCTGAACTTTGAAACAGGGCTGAATTGGTCAGCAATGATGCTCCAAGGCACATCACAAAATAAAATTCAGTTAGGAGTGTAGAAAAAGTGCAATCATTTTACCCCTATCATGGCAGAAGGAAAGCCACCTCTTCAGTAATCTTTGGTAGAGCTTCAGAAAGCTATACGTACTTAATAGTACACTGCTTGTCAGGGATTCTTTCTCCCTTTCTTGGGACACATTAATCTGAAGTATTTAAAGCAATCATGGCATGGTCTGAACACAATAGGGGAATGTCCTCCATGACAAATGCCAGGTGCTCCTGCCAGCAGAGCGATTCCCTGACCCTAGGAGCTGGCAGAACAGAACGTCTCAATTGGCTCAGAGGACAGCCAGCTTTCTGAGGAGGCATTTAGTAACTTCCCTAACCACAAGCAGAAAAAAACTTGTGCCATGCACTTAAAATAATAGAAAGAAAAGGCTAGATGGGGACATAAAAAATCTAAAATAAAGCCTTCTGCCTGCTTG
Source organism: Climacteris rufus (assembly GCA_013398175.1). Taxonomy (NCBI): domain Eukaryota; kingdom Metazoa; phylum Chordata; class Aves; order Passeriformes; family Climacteridae; genus Climacteris; species Climacteris rufus. The sequence continues at coordinate 1,216,789 of VZRZ01004225.1, forward strand.
CTTCTGAATGGTGGGGATAGAACAGATCACCATTACAATACAAACTGAGGAATACAAATTCCCTAAATTAAGAAAAGTATTTAACACAAAGTTGTATCCCAGGACTCTTTTTTACTGCATTTGGTGGTACTGTATTTGTTTGATATTTTGTCTAGTTTTGCTTATTTAAATTTTAAACAAATCTTAAATAGATGCTCTGTTCTTTGGATAACTTGATATTCTGGCATACCGTATGTTGCCACTGAGCACTCATTCATTAAATATATGAGTGATTCTGAAAATCTTTAATTTGGTAAGATTTTTGTACTTACATATTAAATCTAAAGTAGAAATGCAAGGATTTGAAAGGCTGGGCCAAACGTTCTATAACAGGAAGAGAATGTTTGCTCATTCTTGCTGCATTAGCATAAACTTAGAAGAGCACCAGTGCATTTTCTATATCATCTAAAAACACATTATAATACAGAATTGGCTTTAAAATTCAACCTGAAGTGTCTGCATGTTTCATATGTAGTTATTAGGCTTTAAATGTTCGCATGTGAAATCCTGACACCCTTCACTATCTACTGCTTGGTATCAGGTTTTCACATCTTCCAAGAATTTACCCATTTCTTTTAAAAGTATTTCTTTCTGGCAGAAATAAAGAATTCAATCCAGCTTCTACTGAAATCTTGAGGAGGTTCTGTAATACCGACAATTTTTTCTATGAAAACCACAATCCAAATAACATTTTATTGCTAGTGGGCAAAAATTAAAAAAAAATAGTAGTGATTGGGAAACCAAAGTCACATTGTTCAAAACAGGCCCTTAAGCACCTACACATCTTTGTGCTTTTCAATAAGATTAAAGTTTCTCTAGATAAAACACATCTGAAAGTTAAATTTAACATTCTGTACCAGTTTGACTGTTTTGAAAACATTACCCTGCAATTTCAAATAATTGTTCAATAGAGAAGATTGTTTATTTGTTTGTTTTAAAGTAGCATTTTCTAAAGCTAGCAATTTTAATGTTATTTACTAGGACTTACTGAAAATTTTCACTTAAACAAACCTGCAAGCTCAAGTTTCAATTTCTTGGGCAACTTCAGCATCTGCTTTGTTTATACTACCAAGTGAAATTGAAAGTAATACATTATCCAGCCTTAAGGGCTTGCTTCTCTTTCTCTTTCCAATTAATCTTGTCTCTGAGGAGTTCTGCATTAAAATACAATAAAATATCAATACTATTCTTTTTTAATTTCTATGTGTTTAATTATAAGCAGCAATTAATCAATTTTTTTTCAATTTCACTTCTTCTTGGGGGCATCTCACTGATAAAGTGAAAATCAACACCAGTGTATTAATCAAATAATCACAAAACTTTGAGGCAAAAATTGTTTACCCCATCAAGACTTTAACCTAAAGCTAAGCAAATCCCATCTTTTACTTGAATTATTGGTAGAACTCATTTATTATTCCTCAAAAACATTTTCGGAGTATATATTAAAGTTCAAGAGCAGAGGGCCAATTTCTCTTTTCAATTACACTCTGCAACTTCATTAACACCAGTGGAATTGTTTGGATATAAGTAATGGCAAAAAATTACTCACAGTTTACACCTTTTTCTCTGACTACTTTCTGTTATAGAATAGAGAGCTCACAACTAATCCACACTGATATTCCCAGTATGATCCTAAAGCCTGGAAAATGCAAATTTCAATCATTTTGACATTGTTGTTGCTATTAAATCCACTTTAAATGGAAGAACACTAGATACTGCTGCTCTCTTCAACATTTTAATATCAGTGGATCAAATCAAATCACTCTGGATAGGCTTGGATTTTGATCTATGTGCAAGATTAGTTAAGAGTCATCCAGATTTTCATTCAAACCCCTTGGTTTCTAAGAATTCTCAGTATGTCTGACAAGTTGGCCTTCCTACTCCAATTATTTTTGTGAATATATATAAACTCCTCTGACAATGTATTTGACCTCATTTACATTAGAACTGGCATTACATATTTTTTAGGTACTGTTCCAGATAACAAGTTAAAGTATTCCAGGAGTTAATTTCGATTTCTGGAATAATTCTTATAATGTTAACCTCTTTTTTTGTTTAATCTATTTAATTATTTCTACTCTCTCAATCAGTTCAGATAAATTAATTGACTTAAGTGCAGCAATCTCTTTATTTCTGCACAAGCAAAATGCTGTCCATCAACAGAAAACCTGAAGTTTTTTCTTCTAATCTGTAAACTAATATTTTCCACTGAAAGCCTTAAAAAGCTTTAGTACAGATCTGCTGCACAGCTAAGTTTTTTTTTAAAAGCCGTAGGGCTGATTTATATTCATTTACCTAAATAAAATACATCTGCCAGATTATTTTGCATCATACAGTAGTAAATTCATCACTAGAGCAGTAATGAACACCCTTCCAATAAGAACAGTGTAAACACTGACGACTTCATTATAGCACATTCTGCCACACACCACTCCCCTCTCAAAGTGTCACAGCCTCCAAGAGAAGCTTTGTGCTTCCTGGGAAGGGAATTATTTGTGATGGACTTACTACGATTACTTTTCTTTGCCCTTGTTTGTTGCCCTTCTTTGCCCTGGATATCTTACACAAGAACTGTCTTTATTTTGTATATATAATATATATTTTGTATGCATAATATATATACATAACCAGAAAACCTGAATATGTGAAACAATGTATCAGATTAGAAAGTTACTTGAGAAACACAAAACAATTTACAGGATTTGATTTACATATCTTATAGCCATATTTTTGAAAATTTAGAACTTAACTCTGCTTCATAAATTTCATTGCCTTTAATTTGTAAAAAGACAGACAGTTAATTATTTTTAATAATTTATTTTTGATCAAGAGTGATCATAGTTTCTTTTTATCATTATATTTCTAGATCCGTTTTACACAAGTGGTAATATTTTATGAAAAATTAACTCTATATAATTTTGATTAATAGTTTTGCTATCTCTGTGGATAAATAACAATCCATAGCTCGATAAGAACTCAAATAAACAAAATCAATTATCATTTTACTGTGTCAGAAAAGCAGCTGATCACACTACCTTAAAAAATCTGATGTGGAGAAATGTATACTAACAATTACTTTTTTTAGTGAATCTCACTATAGAGATAAAACCTCAGTTCTAAGCATTCAAAATTCTGCGGTTTTAATGCTGCTGACTTTATGCAAAAATGAGATTTTCTCTTCATTAAATATTCAGATTTCATCTGTTGGAATCCATTACTTTATACTAATAAGGAGTTTGCTGGAAAAAGTTTTTATGTGCTCTCCAGGGGCAAAAAATTTCAAGTTTGACATAATTTCAAACACTGCTAAAAACATGTCTGTCAATATTTGATCTTAATCTCATTAAGAGAGGTATATCTCAGGTATTATTAAAAGGCACACTTTTAAATATCTTATTAGCACTTTATTAAGCAGTTTATGTGGTGCTATTTTAATGATTAATCTATTGTTTCTTTCAGAAAGTTTTCAGAATGTTGATAGCTTCCACATATTTTAAACCCTGTAAAGCAGTTTCATGGTTCTCTAAATCCATACCAAGATTTTTTAAAGCACCTATTGTATTGGGCCTCAGTTTAACAAGCCATCACTAGCACTCTACCAAGGAAATCAATTAAAAATACCCATTCAGAGTAGATATCTACAGAGGTGACACTGCATGATCATTTTAGTTCACTATGTTGTGAAATAATTCTATGAATTTAATAAAAATTAGTTGCATTGTTACATACCACAATGACTTCTGTTTACAAACAGGGAGATGGGCCTGTAATGTCCACCTGTAAGAGAGCTTACAGGCTTCTCCCTCTAATTTAAAAGTCATGGAAAGCATGAAAAGCATGAAGTCATAAAAAGCAAGAAAGCATACCAATTTTCTTTTCTTTTTAAAGGTGCTTATTGCAGACTTTGATTATAGTATATTTTACCTTTCAAAGTGAAAGTATGATCCTTAAAGCACCAGCTGCCAGACACCAATGTGTGTTCAAGGCCTGGTCTCCTGTTTGCACTCTGTCCTGCTATGCTGCCTTGAGTAATGCCTGGTCAGCCTTCCCCACCTTCTTCCATCCAACAGCTTTGATGGAGAAGCGCACAGCACTTCACAAACCCTTGTTTCCATTTTTCTACAAATGAATACTTTTGTGATAAAGCATAGCAAGTCTGATCTTGCCTTCTGTCTTCACTAAAAAAGTATTTGGACAGCAATCAAGCTCACCAAACCATTCAATGGACATACAACCTCATCCTTGCCTGTGTCTTGGGTTCCTTAAGAACAGAGAGAGCCCCATCTCACCACATAAAAGGACGGGCAGACAGCCTCCTGGCTTGGACCTGCAACACAGGTGTGCTCTCACTGCATGGCCAGATACACCTTTATTGTGATACAGTGGACATTTTGGCCCATGGGATCAAGAAAACAAAAAAGAGCCCACACCACATAAAGCCTCAAATAATTCCAAATGGGAGCTAAAAAGATTTCCAGAAAAATGTTGCCACCACTGACTAATATTTCTTTCTTGTTCCTGAAGATCAAAAGACCCTTTCTACCCTCAATCCAGCCATCAGGTTACAGGCATAAATTTTCAGTACTTCTGATCTGGTCCTTCTAGAAAAAGTTGTGCAGTTCTGTACAACCATGTAAGACTCTATAATACTTTTACTTAGAAGGTAACTTTTCACATGAAGACATTCCATCTGGGTTCCTCTGTTTCACAAATGAAGCTCAGGCCCTCAGTAAACATTAAGGCATTTCCTTATTTACCAAGGTCAGCTTTCCCTGAGAATTTCTTCATTTCTTTTCAGCCCTCTGCCCGCCCACAAACAAGCACAGTATTTCAACTGTAAGGACAGTATTTCAACCAGACATGCAAGCTCTTTAACATGTTTTATGCCGAACACTGAAATCATGACTGCAGAGCAAAACAGCACCTGATTATATGGGTAGTGGTCTTTCATGTTCTGCAGCCAGCGTCATCCTTTATGATCTACTTCAAGAACAAAACTCTCCCCTTATAATTAACGTTTGAGACAGTGTGCTGCCCATTTAACAGTCGGCATTTCTCCAGCAGCTTGATGCTCCCACAGAACTTCTTTCCTGCAATAATTCTGTTTCCAGCTAAATAATAGGCATCAACATGACATGTAACAGTGGTTGAAAAATCAGGCTTTGAAATGCTGAACGTTCACAGGAGCTTTTTTTTTTAATGTCCAGAGCAGTTGTCAAAAATTATCTATCTACTTCACTTTATTTTGTGCATTTCCATATGGCCAACATGATGTAAAACATTCCTGCACCATGAAGGGAAATTTTAGTATTTCATTCTATTTTTTCCATTCTTGAAGCATCTCATATCTCTTAAAGATACATCAGACATAGCTAACCAAATGTCACTAGCTCAAACTTTCATGAGTCTTTTAAAGTTATTTGCAGTTTTTTCATGCACCCATTTCTCATGGAGGAAAAAACTTCTCTTCCGATTGTTAAATGTCCATTTGCAGTGGACATATTTTTAAAGATCCAGGGTCAGTGGAGCTCTGAAAAATTCTCTGTTATTTCAAATTTCCTATCACCTGCAATATAGAACTGACTTCCGTGGTTTCTTCTAGAATTCTTAGGGATATACATGTTTTAACCGTAAAAATATATCCAGTGGCAGGAACACTATAGATGCCCAAGGCACAGCTTCTAAACAATTAAAAATAAAAAAAAAAAAAAATGCAGACACTGCATTCAGTCTGAACCATTGATGCTAAAGAATGTCTGTAACATGCTTCCATTTCTAGTTAATCCTATCCACAATGTTAAGTTCTAGATGAACAAACAAAATTCCACAGTTCCCAGAACAAGTTTGCATAATTTTGGATATAAAAAAATAGACTCCTGATTAGTAAGTTCCTGTGATTTTTCCCTCTAGAAAATAACTTGATACTCATTACCTATGGACTGTGCTACAGCCATAATTTTAGTATCTATTATGATCCCAAACATTTTAAGAGACTCTGATTCAATCTTTCTTTGATTCAATCTGATTCAATCTTTCTTTTCTAGATGTTGACTCCCACTATCATTGCAGGTGAGTTTCTATCCCTTAAACTCAATATACTCAGTTACACAATATTTAGTATCACATATAATAAATCTGATCACAGTTGGAGATTGACCATCTGCTGTGGTGTGTCTTTTAATCGGGATTTGTTCAGCCACCCAAAATCACTGCTGTATCTGACCCATCCTTAATATTTTTGTTGCAAAGTTTGCATTCACTATACTGCACTAACAGGCAAAAAAATCAATGTTTCCTATTGGAAAGCTCTACCATTTCAGAGCTGGTCTACTCCACACAAAACGTCAGATCTCAGGATTGTGCTGGACCTCAGCAGCGTGCAGCCTTGCAGCAAAAAAGGCCAATGGCATACTGAGCTGTATTAACTAGAATGTATGCAGTAGCTGCTGCTGTCTTTCCAACACCTGTGAGATTGTACCAGGAGTACCGAGTCCACTTTTGGGTTCTCCAGGACAAGAAATACAGGCATATATTGGAGCAAGCCACTACAGAAAGCCAGCAAGACACAAAGAGGACTGCACTACATAATATACTATGAGAGGCTGAGAGAACAGAGTTTGTTCATCCATAAGCACAGGCAGTGAAATAAAGCTCTCATTTCTGTCTATACCTATCTAGTGGAACACTACGAAGAAGGTGGAGCCAGACCCTTTTCAGATGTGTACAGTTTTAGGACAAAAGATGAAAACAGAAACTGGAATACAGGTAACTCCAACTAAATATTAGGAAAAACTCTTTTGTCATGAGGTGGTCAAACACTACAAGTTGGTCAGGGACATTTTGGAATCTTCTCCATGGAGATATTCAAAACCTAACTGGACAGAGAGCTGGACACCTGATCCAGATGACCCTGCTTCAGCAGTGGGGGTTGGACTAGATGATCTCCAGAGGTTCCTGCCAACCTCAGTTATTCTGTGACTTGAAGCAAGTCATAGCCTAGCCTCTCATGACATCATACAGTAAAATCTGACCCTGGTCAAGACTGGTTATAGATGTTCTAATCTGAAAATAAATCAGACTGTTTCCCACACTTCCAAATTTGCTATGGAAGAAATCCAACTTCCTTTCACTCTCCTTCCAAAACATTCCTGTAGGCTTCTGAGCTGTATTTAATTTCTGCCAATGTCTACTCTACACAATGATTTTCTAAAATACAATTACCATTTTCCTTCTCAAGGTGACAGGAAATGTGGCCACCCAAGTTTCAATTCCCACTCCTGAAACTCTCCAAATCTCTCCTCTTGATTCAAGACCTGATTATCAGATCACTACTATAGAATAAGGTATGGATACGAACATTCTGATGAACAGCATTCCACAATTTGTCATTCACCTCCCTTTCCTTAAACAAATCAACACAAGAGGAATTATTTTGAGCTAGAATTTGAGGAAGAGCAAACTGTATAGCTGCAGCTACCTAGATAAATCTGAAGCCCTTTTAATAGTGCCAAGCCTACATTGATACAACTGAAAAACCTGACTTCAAATACTTCTGTATATAATTTGTTAAATTTACATACATGATAACCTATCTCTGCTAACATGCCAACTTAGATATTTATGAAAACAGTTACTAAAAATCAGTTCTTTCTCAAAAACTGACATACAGAAGTTATACAGGATCAATATTGCATACCTCTGACAAGAGTTATCAATGTGTATTTCAATTACATGCCCTTTAAACTAATGTCCATGCCACTGCTAGTTGGTTTTGTTTACTTTTATCATGTATCCTAGTCTAAAAGTATAATACACATTGAAGTTCACACACGTTCATTGCAATGTTCAAGTCATCACCAAAATTAATTTTATGCCATTGGGGTTTCACCAAGCAAAAATAATATCCAAGCATTTAATTATGCTGAATTCAATCTGTTTAATATGCACTTTCCTTGATGGTAAAAAAATACAAAACTTTAAATATCAGTGTAAAATTAACTGTCTTACAGAAAACCCTTTCCAACCTATGAAGAATAAACAGCAATTAAAACTATGAACTCTTCAAATCAGGCACTTTTTCTTTTTTTTTTCCCTACGCATTGTATGGTATGATGCCTTGTCCATGCAGTCCACACAAGGTCTTCCTTAATCATATCAACATGAGATAAAAACACATTATGAAGCAGTGTAATTAAGCTGTGACACATCTCATATCCATTCATGAAATGCACTGAAAGTCATAGTAGCCAAAACTATTTAACTGAGACCATTTTCTGAGACAATTTTCTAAGTGAGAGAATCACCAAGGAGACTTGCTACTGTTTTAAGAAACATCCTACACAACAATGCAAGAAAACAGGAATACTGGGTCGTCCCAGTGTTTCCTGTATCCCACCTCCAACCATCCACAAAAAGTAGCTGCAAGGAACAACATAACAAGAGTGACAGCATACATAATATGCACCCTAAGTTTCCAATCATTTTCAATGCAGGAATTTCCTCAAATACATTTGTATTTAGTAACATTCAGTGGATTTCTCTGTCATTAGTTTGTCCCATCTCCTCTGAATTTCATAAAAGCTTTTCACACCTCAACACAGTTAAAAGACATCACTTCCTCTTTCAGGAATTCAGCATCCCAGATCAACCAAGCACACTGATAAAATATTCAAATTAGCAGCAGTAACTGTAGTACTAACACATCCACCATGTAACCAAGTACCACAAGAAAAAAACCCTGTCCCTAGCCCCAAAATCCTAGAGAGCAAGTATCAAATAAGACATAGGAAACTGTTTAGAAGCACTAAGACAATAGCAGCTAGCATCACCAGAATTGGTATCTTGTTCGAAGTAGCTTGATGTTGTCATGCTTTTGCAGGCATTTCAGGTAAGGAACATCTAGAGAAGAGAGATTAATCCAAAAGGTGATGTTACAAAGGAGTCCTAGTCCAAGTATAAGGTAGTAAACAAATGCGTGTTTGCAAAATGGTAAATGGGTAACAGGGCTGGTGTTACAAACTGAAGGAAAACCTTGACACAGAGAAACAGTGTGATAGCACTGGATGAGGAAGGACTTGAGACTTAGGGCAAGACACTAATATGTCATGCACCAGAGAAGAGATGTCAGGGGGGATATAAAAATACATGGTCAGTGTGACAGTCTGTCATCCTGAAAATTATATCTGCAAGCTGATTCTGGATAGATAGGACTGGAGAAAGAAGAATTCTCAATGGTAGTGGGAATGAGCATTTAACTGAAGAGTAGGCAGAAAACATATACAGCAGGGATGTTAGGCAGAAAAAGCCTGCAAAACTTTGATGCAGTCTGAATGCAAAGAACTTAAGAACAGAACAAAACAGTTACACTGGGTCAGCAAACAAAAAAAATATAGCAGAGAAGGAGCATCCCTTTCCATGATATCCCATGCCAGCATGCGGCAGTCAGCTGCGTAAAACTTCCTGAAGTTGAGTTGCATCATCACCATCACACTTAAGAGCTCCTCAGAGACATAATAGAGTAATGACATATGCATTTTTGAGCCTGTACTTATTTTGACCTCTAAAACATCCTTTGGCAAGGAATTCCACTACTCAATTGCATGCTATCTGGGAGGGTGGAAGGGAGGCACACAAAAAAGCCATGAAAACAACAAAACAAAACAAAATTACAATTTCTGCTAAGTATTTTATAACTGTTTCCTAAGAATTAAACAGGATGTTACCTTGTTATCATAATATTAAAGATGATGAATACTTTTTCCCCAATTACCTTCTTGAGGCCTTGCTCAGTCACCTCTTTTCCAAGATGAAGTATTTGACTTTTTTTAACTTTTCATCTGACAAAACTCCTTCCATATATCTCATCAGCCTTTATGCCCTTATCTCAAACTACAGTATCTTTTTGAAATTATGAGTACAAAAGTACACACAATACACAGATTTCACACACTGGATTTATGGATTGGTATCATTGTACCAACATTCATGTTTTCTGTTTGTTTTACTATTTCTTTCCCACTCATACCAAATAACCTATTTGCCTTTTTAATTGCTATGCTATGAGGGAGAGATCTGCACCAGTGAGACTGCCAAATTACAGACTTGTCCTAACAGGCAATATAGCAGTGTTAACTTGAAAAGTAGATGGAGGGCTCTAGGAGATCTGTTTTGACTAAGGGAATCTAAGCTAGGCAATAAGGAGGAGATGACAGAGAAGCAAGACTACATTTTCATTGAGATAGAAATACCATAAGCCTGTGAATCATCTGCAAAGAGATGATACTTAAATTGTCTTTCCACATAAGATTATGCAAAGATGAAGAGCAGAATAGGGGAAAAAAGGAGGGGGTGGTTGAGAGACAACATGTTGCAAAACTCCCACACAGAGCTGGGTAATGAATGAGAAAAATCCTCCAAAGGATGCACTGAAGAAGTGATCAAAGTATCAGAAGGCAGAAGAAAGATGACATCTGCCAAGAAGTCATAGGACAAAAAGAACAGGGACATGGTCGACTGTTTGCACAGCTGACTGGCAGGTTGAGAGAATCAAAGCTTAAGATTTAAAGTACAATTTACAATGATTAAAGTGATTTTTAGAAGTCCATATCTTGCTTGGAGAGAGTCTTAGAAGCAATACAGTGGAATCACCCTGCTTAGTTGTATGTGTCTCTGCTCTGCCTTTTATCATGCCCTTAGCACACTGCCCATCCCTGCAATGCGCTTGTGCCTGTTTCTGCTTCAGTAGCACAGGGCCACCGCATGAGGCTAAGAAGCTGCTTTACTCATGGGATTGCAATGCCCAGGGCTTTTTGTATAGCAGCTGAATTTGCCTTATACAGCCCTCTGAGAAGATAATACTGACCTGAGCTAGTAGGAATTCCAACTGGAACTGAGTATTACACAACTTGATGAGGCACAGCCTCTGGCGCTGCAAGGAACTGGGACACAAGTGGAAGGGTGGCCCCACTGCTATGGCTCTGCATCACCTTTTGTTACCCATTCCCAGAGCAGTCAACCAGGTTTGCTGTCTTTTGCTAAGTTTCTCTCGCCAGAAAAGGAAAGTACTAAAAAATTTAATAAATACAGTTTCCCACCCTGAATTTTCTTCAAGGAACTGGTCCATGAAGTGGGACAGTCTAAAACAAAATTACTACTTTAAAAAAAAATTTTGGATCCTCCTATTCCTCTCTTTTTTGTGTTCACATCTGCATGAAAACTGTTTTGTAGATGGGCCATGTGATTGCACAACAGGCAAAATTAGTAAGAAACTCTATAAACTGACTTGTTTTCCAACAATTACACATGCACATATACATACTCACACATACTTCTATATATCAACCGCTTCTGAAAACACAAATGGAAATAACAGTAATCTTCCAAGGCCTCTCTTTTCGTTGCACACACCAAAGAGAAGGGAAAAAAAACCCCAAAACCCTCCACCATTCTTAACTGATATACTTTAGTTATTAACATTTTCTGTCCCTTAGAAAATAGACAAATTAATTATAATTAGCTCCCATTTGGACAATTTTGTGTTTAGCATTCATATCAGCAATATCTTTAAAAAAAGAGCCACAATCAACACATACATTTTCTTAAATAAAGGACTTGAATAAAACAAAGTCAGGCACTTGGTTCCTCTTTCATTCCATATGATACACAGCTGCGTCAATCCCATCAGGAAACAGGCAACAGGAAATTCTTAACATTCTGAAGAGAAATCTAAAGATGTGTCTCATCACCCTTCCTCCTGCAAGTGCTTTTTGATTGTCTAAAAGATGTTTATACTAGTTCTAAAATTATTAAATACTTTGCTTAGCTTTTAAGCAGCTATAGGCCTCCTTAAGTAACTAAGAAGGACACCAAAATGGGGCTTTTTTTGTAAGTTGCCTTCATTTTTTCATTTCCTTCATCCCAAAATATAAATTGATAAGGAAACCTTGACAGCTATGGAAAAAATCAAAGCCAAGTACTCCAGCTATTGGAAAATGTACTTTCATAATGTGCTGCTGTTGTGTTATTTGTGTTTCTAACTATAGCTCTTGCATATATAATTCCATTATACTTTTACAAATCACCATTTTGAAAAATGCTTTTGAACCATTAATATATTTTCCTGGTTAAAATTCTTTGAGATGTTCTTAACAAGAGTCTTAGATAATGAATTTGGGCAAACTCTGGAACAGTCTTTACAGTATTATCATTCTCATTAATTTTCAGAACTACCCACTGTGTTGAGATGATTGTCATGGGCCTAAGACTTCAATTTGGCTAAATATTTTTGCATATATTTCAACCTATAAGTAACTAACAGACGTTTAAAATGTTAAGTTCACATTCTAGAAATAGTTAAATATTTACTGTAATATCATAATTTGTTTTTGCACTCATTTTTATTTTTCTGCTTCTATCTTCAAACACCCTTTTAGAGTCCTGCTTTGCTGTAGGCAAAATGCTTTAAAACAACTTCACATGAAAACAAAACATACACAATTTAGTAAATACAGCTGTGTTTTTAAAGAAAGAAAAAAGAAATAAACACTTAAAGGTACCACAAATTAAAAACAGAGAAAAGACAACATTTAATGCTAGAAATGTTACTTTTACCTAAGGTCCCAGCTTAATGTAAAACATTTTAAATTGTTTGCCTAATAAAAGCTTTTAAATTCTTATTTTATTTTTGCTTTAGAAACCTTATACATTCTACTGTCTTACACCTTTCCTAGAAGGCTATACTAGATGAAAACAAAATTACTTTCAAAATGTTAATACACAGCATACACAGTATCTTACTTTAGTTCAGATTATTCTTTTTCTTTGCCTTTTTTTTTGGGGGGGGGCTATCTTTGAAGACTGCTTCTGTTTCCATTGTTTCATCCTTAACCATTCACATATCAGAGCAATAAGTATTTCATTACTGGTTTATCTGTCCAGAGGCTTGAGAAGCAGTAACAATTAACCCTCCCTTCAGAGTGATTGATACAGGCTTTGCTTTCAATTTGTTCCACTACACAGATCATGAAATTCTGAATGCGATCATCCTTATTGACCTACACTTTGAAACACACGGCTACAATGAGATGAAAGTAATTATTAAAAGGAACACAGGACTACTCAATGCTGAAACAAAGTCTTGAAAAATCTTTTAGATGACCTTCTCATAAAATTAGCATCATTTGATGTGAAATAAAATTATGGATTTGCTTCATAATCTGGAAATATTCAATTTAAATCTGATCAGGGTATGATATCATTATATCACATAAGCCCAGTTCTAATGTCACATCAGTTCATATCTGACCCAATAAACAGTAACTTCAGAGCCAGAGTGATCACACTAGGATCAGGCCCTATATATTTTAAAAGTTCTTCTGTCGACTTTATTTTACACTAGCTCTGTTTGAAAGGTGTTAAAAATGACAAGACAGTAATTACTATTCCACTGTAGTCTGTTTCAAAGAAAGAAACAGTGTTTCTTTTTAAGATTCTGGACTTCTTGAGGCACCTGATGTAAATAAGTACAGAGGAAATTCAGACTGCTAAGGAAAAATGAGAAACTCAAGTCAGATTTCCATCATCAGCTAAGATGAACCAAGACCTATACACACCAGTGCTGGAGACTTACTGCAGTGGAAAACAAATATTTTTCATAAACCCTTGAAAAATAACCCCACAAAATATTAATTTCTTGTAACTTATGCATTTTTAGAAATGAAATAGGATTGGTAGCTGTACAGTAATGATAGAACTATTTAAAATATGGATTGCAGTCAAAGAAAATAAGGATAGAAAACTGTGCAGAAGGATGTTCTTACAAGCCTGAGGCTCTAATCACAAAACAAAGTGATGGAGATGAACCAATACTGCATGGATTAGCAATGAATTATTTTGAACTATAATCATGTGCCAGCACAAAGGGGAGGTAAAAACTAGCCATTACTCACAAGCCGATCTGCAGATAAGAAGAAAAAAAGTGAAAAGGGGAAAAATTTATATGCTAAACTGAGTCAGGAGAATAATGAAAATCTAAAATGTTGTTACACTTCAAGTAACATTATATTTAATGTCTTTCGTGTACTGTATAATATTGAGTATTTACACAATAGAGTCTGTAAGACACTAGGTCTATAGCAGGGTTAAATCGGATAACTCTTCTGTAAATTAGTAGTGCATAATAATATGTGCTGAAAAATATTCTAATAGACGAGTTAGTTTTTAAATTAACACACATGGGCACTAATATATACCACCATAAAACCACAAGAAATATGTGTATATATATATATATACACGTATATATACACACGCATAGTAGAGACTGGTACAGGTATATGCAAATGTGTATATGCACATACACTCACGTATACGCGTGCATATGTAATGAGGGATTTCATTTCCATTGGTCCATCTGAAAGCAAGGCACCACCATCTTAAGATTCACTGTTAGTTTTTCCATTCGGGAGAAGAAAATGTTGGAACTAATTCTGTGATAAAAGAAAAATCAAAACTGGTATCCACAAAGATTCCTGAGATTCTTATGAACAGACTGTTTAAATGAAGAGCACTTTAATCAGTAGAGGAATCCTCACGTTTCTAATGTCTTGCTGTGCATTCTGCAGGTTATAGTAGCAGCTGGTAGAGGTCATATATCTTTTGTGAGCATCCCAAAAAGGCTCACTGCCAGACTGTTAAATTATGAATAAGCAATGAACAAAAGAATGCAGATACGGTGGTGACAAGATAATCCAAGCAAATTTATCTATGACAAATTTCACAGGATTAACAAATTACATTTACAAAGAACAATAAAAATGTGGGGGGAAAAAAAGAAAAAAAAGAGATGAGCCTACTTTTCACAGCATTAGAGGGGAAAAAAAAATCTCCATTCCAGTACATGTATTTAAATTTAACTTCAGATAAAGTAAGACATTTATAGCTTGCTGAAGATGAGCAACTAGCATTATTTCCTTTCAAGCAAATACATATACTGTCTATCTAACATACAAGGTATGCCTGCACTTTGCAGTATACATGTATATGTCAGGAGAAAATTCTTTAAAGTTTTCCTCATAATTAATAAGGAGCAGAATAAATATTGAAGAAATCTGATTTTGCTTTTCCAGTGAAGTATCTTGCCATTCTCTGTCGGTTGAAACACACTTTTTCCCTTAATCACTTTGGGGTTTGTTCTTATTTGAGTTGAACTAATATTGTAATACATTATAATTGCCACAATAAAACAAATAAGTAATGAATAGGACTTAAATATCTTTTTTTTTTTTGCAGTAATAGCAAAATAAAGATTTTTTTCAATCATCATTCCTAAAAGAATTCTAAATCCATAATCTAAATACTGGCTGGTCCTAAAGATTCAAATTCAGTATGTCAAATAATTTTGTGGGAAAGAAAAGACAATTTGCAATGTTTGCTACATCCTGCAGTCTCCTGATCTGGTTTTTGGAAGTGATACCAAAAAAAAAAAAACTTGAAATACTACCCTTAAAAAGCATGGAGCTGCAGTTTCAAAATCACAATTCTGTAGAGAAGCATTTTTCTTCCTATTACAAAAGGAACAAGAGGACAGACAACATCTCTTAGTTTGGAAATTTGAGTGTGAGTGATTGATAAAAGGAGCAGCATATATGTTTGACAGATCTGGGATCAGCTGTATCTTTTCTATCATGCTTCTCATCTGAAGTCTATTTTCTGTCACCTCCATTTATTTCCTGTTGTTTGTTAATCCAAAACAGTTGTTTAGTAAAAATAGATCTTGAATAAAAATGGGCCTTCTGAAAACATATGTATCATTTACGTATCAAATATATGTTCTTGCTGCAGAGCACTGCCTACAAACAGGAAACCTCACTGTTAAAGTGAACATCCAATTAATTAAGATACTTTAGTAAACTACTTGGATCCTGCAAACACTGCTACTTGAGTACCATTTATCTAGCTCATTCAGCCGATGAAAAAAAATTACTGTACTTTTGATTTTTCACAAGAAACACAAGTTTTGTTGCAAAACTGAACAGCAGCTCAGAAAGAAAGAATAAAGAAATTAGCCCAAAGCATTTGTTTCTCTTTTTATGTTCATCTTCTATTTGCTATTTACCAAGAGAAAACAGATTTGTTTTTTAAAATGCAGTTATTTTCGAGCACTCCTGTCCATATCGCTAGCAATTTATGCAAAGGTGAAGCAAACATGCCAATCCTACATCTAACTATAGTCAGACAAATAAAATCAGATTTTTTTTTCAGCTGTAAGGGTTGAAGGATACATACCACTGGTAGCAATTCTCTTTTTTAAACATTTTTTTCCTTTTTTAATCCTGCTGCCAGCACCGTACAGATTCAGTCACTCAGTTCTTTCTATTGACCTCAACCTTGACCTGTGAAGACTGCCCACTTACGTTTTTTTCCCACAAAGTAACAAATTCTGCCTCCCATCATCTCTAAGAAAGAACAGCTTTCTAACAAGCTTTCTTCTAAAATTTGGTATACTATACTTCTGCTAAATGAATTACAGCTTTGGCATCTAGCTTTGGTATACATGCCTACGTTGTTAGTAAACTGATTGTAAATGTGAATTTGCACATGACTTTCAAACATGGCATTTGAGTAAGAGGAAAAAATCCCTCCCCCCTATTCTAATATATAAATACAGAGTTCTAATATATAAATATACAGTTCTATGCCTAAATTTCAGCAAAACTATAACCCTTTAAGATTTCATCCAAAATGACTGTTCAAAGACTATTCATTACACAATAAAATTCAGTTTAAAACAAAGTAATGAAGCCTGTTCTAAATTCCTGTTGGAGACAAAATTCCCAGGCAACTATTTTAAAGGGAGCTTATAGGATTTAGGTGCCCATATTTCACTAAAATGCAGTATGCGTTGAATGCCTAAATCCAATAGGCTCTTCAGAAAATCCAAGCCCCTGGGACATTATTGTAGGTTACACACACACACATTATTCAGACTATATCCCCTAAGTTCACTATATACATATGTAAACCTAACATGCCTGCAGGTAATGGAACAGTACTTTTCCACTTAAATTATTTAACATAAGTGTTGAACTTCTATTATATATCAAGCTAACAGCTAATTTTAAATTGCAATCAAGCCATTCTCTGAAAGCACTTTATTTCAGTGGAGGTTTTGCCTGTAAAAGAAATGTAAATCCCTCTAATGAAGGCAGTGTAATCTTTGAATACACAGTCAAAACGGGGGCTGGAATTTTATTCCTAATGCTAACATTGACATCTTTTACCACTTCTGCTAGTTCTCAATAATCTTTTATGTGTAACTATCTCATCAGTAAAACATGTAGAACAGTGTTTTCAGAACTTTCAAAGCACGCTAAACTACATAAAGAAACATATCTACAGAAATACTCAGTATTAATATTAAAGTCTTCTTCAGACATTGGATGACATCAATGAGAAGTTCCCCAGAACAGACAAATGACAAGACATGACTAAATAGTGAAAGTCCAAAACACAACACATAAGAAAGGTTAGGAAAACAGTCTGTAAAAAAATCTTCAAAATTCTGCTTTCAGCTGTCTATTTCAAATTCGTGGTTACATATCACTTGTTCCTTAATGTGCCTGGCTCTCGCCTGCATGTAGAGTGCTGGGTAAGGGCTGGCATAACTCTCAGTATCTAGCTGCAGCAGGCTGAGATCAGGATCTCCTTGAGAATCACTCCATTTTTACTTGACAATCTCAAGACTTTTGCGTTTTATAATAACACACAGATGCAAAGTTCACTCCTCCTCTCGCTAAGTATATTTGTCATTGCGATCTCTCTGAGAACAAATTCACATCTATTAAATTATATGTTAAAAATACTTTTATCCTTGCTTGTGATTCTCTGTAGTGTACTGTCATTGTGTACATAATTTCATTTGGGACTTTTCTAAAGATTAAGGTACAACTCGAACTCAATATTCTCCCAAAGAGAGGGTCCAGTTCTGCCAAGTTACAGACACAAATACTATCCTGCCCTTACTGTACCTTCTTTGTCCTGTGTAATATACTTCTGTGGCATACAAAATTAATGAATATTTGTACTACTCAAAGTCCTGTTCAAATGAATGGCACAACGGTCCTATTCATTTGACTAGGACTTTGTGTATTGCAAAACCACTGCTCGAGCTAGTCACAGAACAATGCTCTAGTCATATAAGACATGGCAGTAACTATTATATTCTTACTATGGCACATCTTCTTATGCAGCAAAATACAATATTATTACAAATTATCCTTATTATGCAAAGTCCTATTAAACAAAAAGTCACACACCTCATTCTCACTAATGGGACTTTGTATGTTAAAGATAACATACAGTGGTCTTATAAATATTACATAGAAAGAAATTGCCCCTTCTGAAAAAATGTAATTCTTTTGAAATGAATTTTCAAAACATTTCCTCTCATGGCCGTAAATCTTTGGCAGCTTCTTAAAAAAAAAAAAAAAAAAAAGAAGCCAAACAATAAGCATAAGCAAACAAACCAAAGAAACAAACGACTGTGATGAAAATGTAGTCTTTACTATGTACCTTAAAAACACTCTATGATTCAAATATATAAATAAATTTCCAGGGTGACATCCTGCAGAACAAGTTTGCTTGATTCATTTTAAAACAACATGACTGTGATGAAAACTCACCCCACAAGATGAGGTGCTTTTACACCTGCAAGAGCTACTACTGAAAATAATATAAAATTAATCTGATGGACTAACTGAATGCAAGGTTTATTCACATGAGATGAGATTTCAGGAAATGGTTTCATAACAGTAAACAGTTACTTAATTGCTATCAAATGAAATTCTGCCACATTGGTTAAATGGCTTCATTCTACTGATCTTAGTGCAAGAAGAATCATTCAAAAAATGCTAATAAAGTGATAACAGTTAGTTCTCATGATCAATATCAGTTATTCAAAATTCTTATGTTAGACTACATTTCCCAAGAAGGAAGGAATTGTTCATTCATTTTATGAAACAAAAAAAAAAAAATTAAAAACATTTTACTTTTTAGGAAGTTTGCTGATGAAACTAACACCTAGAATGTCAATTTTTAACAACTGTTTTACATCACTCTTGCAGTAAAATTCCCATCTGGGCTGGCAACTTCTGTGCCAAGTTTCAAACAAATGTGATTTGAAATTGCCAGCATATTAGACTCTGAAATTCAAGTGAGATTCTAATAAAAAGAGACAGATACCGAGAATACAGCCTCATATTCTCTTAAAAATACCTATGGCTCTGGGTGTTGCATTTATCTGTTAACAAAAATATCTCATTATTTATAACTTACTTATAATACTGCTTTATAATATAATGCCATTAAATTGTTAGAAAACAAGCTAAATGGATATAACTGGTAAGAAAAAAAATAGTTGTTCTGTAAAGAATGTAGAAATGGTGCTGCAGACAAAACCTTGTTCTTCAGAATCCCATTAGTTACTGAAAATACGTAATATAACTTTTGTTAATCAATACTCTCATGTAAGCTCTAAATAATGTATGATTCCAGTGGAGAAAAATGCAGCAAATCAAATATGGTGGGAGAATGTTTCAAATTATGAAGAGTAGCATGACTGCTAATCCATAAATCAGAAATCAGAAAGATTGTTGTAATGTGGGAGGGCTCTATTTAATAAAGGTCATTATAACTCCCGGCTCTAGAGCTATAAGACCTAATATCCTCTCTGGTAGCTCTATGATATGCCCATGCATTACTGTTCTTGTTGACAGTCTGTTGCCTTGGAAATATTTCATTATTTCAGTTTTTCCATTTGTAGACCCTTGGCCTTGTGATATGAAGGCCACCCTATTTCATATTTTCGATTATCATTTAAGCAATCTTCTGGAGCTATTTATATAAAAGCAAGTGTTAGACAATGCATATCATCATTTATCACTGCTATGTTTAAGCTCATGCTCTAGAAAAAAATGCCTAAATAGAGGTTTTTTCTCTTTCACTTTAAACCAATAGCACTCTAATATTATCATATGCTTTACAAATCAATGCTGGCATATCATATGCATGACACTTCTGTCTATTTCATTTTCTTGGGTGTATATCCACCCAGTTGAAAAAACTAAACTCCTACTGTAACTGTAAAATTTGCTAACACTCACAGTTTGAAAGAAAATCAAACAAATGTAAGTGTGTAACTTTTCAAATATCCTTCTAAAAACCTAAACAGGTGAAAAAAGTTTCAAAACAATTCAAGTGCCTGGTTATATCAGAGACTACTATTTTTTACATCTGTTTTGTAATCACTAACCTCTTGCTTGAAAAAGTGTAACACAATCTACCTAAATACTTGTGGCAGCAAAGACTGAAAAAAGAATGTAAAGTTCATTTAGAGGATTCTTAATCTTGAGAACTAGTTTACTGAAGTAGTAGCTAAGAGACTGCAAAACCCCTTCAGTAACTGATATACTCCTGTATTTCAAACTGCTTGGCTCACACAGCTGACAGGATGTGTACAAAGACAGCTAAAATAGTTACATGCAAAATTTCATGAGCACATTACACAACTTTAATATAATGTACATGAGTATCTATTTATTGAAGCATTGGTCCATTTTCTCCAAAACTTTTAAGGAATAAACAGATTACCATTATTTCTGCTATAAAAAATGTCATCAAATTCTATATGCAGTACTTATACCTAAACTGTCCAGAGCACTGTACAGAGTGATGACAAAGTGAATCCTAAGGGCAAAAAACAACTTCTTGGACACCAGGCCAAGTTTGAGGCTATTTGTGTTCTAGGAATTTAGACTACCTCTTTCCCCTGAAATGATTACACCTCCCACTCCCTACAGGGAAAAACTACTCTGATCCAACCTTTAAAATGACAGCATCAGAGCTGAACAAGAAGATGCTATTAAAGGGCATTAAATTAAATACAGTATATCCTCCTACAACTTCAATCAGAATTTCAGACCAAGTGTTATTTAGTTCAGCTCTCAAGTGGAGCAGAATAACAAATCGCGCACTTTGATTTACCTTCTCCGAATGCCAAATGGAGACAGGTGATAAAGAAAGCACTCATGCACAGGCTATGAAGTTTCCCCTAGAAATTAATTCTATCTTCAAGATTCCTATCTCAGAGAAATTCCCAAAATGGCACACAAATATGCTGCTGCTGGAGAGATTACTGAAGCTATCCTGGCAAATGCACTTAGCACTAATATAGTAACATTCTCAGAAAGAAGACAGCAGAATTGTGTGTTGGGGGTGACAGGACTTATTCATATGAATTGTTTTTCCAACAAAGAACTCTGCAGGAGAAAAACCTGCTGCTTTAAGTGTTATTAACACAGTAGAAACACCTTTGCAGCTACTGGAATGAAGATTTAAAAAAAAAAAATTATAGTTGAAGATGAAAATCTGTAGTTAAATCACTGACTTCTGAGGATGCACTGTTTTCCCATTACGTCTTTCCAAATTTTGCTGCATATCAATATAGCCTTGTCAAAGCGCAACAGTTAATAGTAATGCATCTACACAAACACACCAATACTTCAGTGGTGAATATGAACTGTAGGCATTTTTTATACCGGGCAGTTTGCTTTCTTAGGAAAAATGTCACAGCAATTTAAACAAAATCTGTGGAGTTTGGAAGTTGTACTAGAAATGCTGATCATTCTAAACTATGTAAGTATGAAATTAAAGCTAAAGTACTTTTAAGTATTTTTCAGACTTGTGCTGTGAAATACAAACTGACTAACACATGATCCACCTACTTTTAAACGCTGTCTCAATGTTAATTTCCATTTTTACAACTAGCCAGGAACCTTCCTCACCCCTCACACTCAAGTTCACTCGTAACGCTGAAGGGGGCGGGGGGAAGAGCCCACCCCAAACCGTCTGGCTGCTCTTCTTCTGGGCATACATCTCGTCGCAGTGTAGCATTGGAGCTTTGAATACTTTTGTAAGAATCACAAAGTAACATCACATGAACTTGTACTCTTGTCTCCTACCAGTCACTTCTAGAAAGATTCACTTTACTAGAACAAATCCGCTACGGGCAACTCGTGTCACCAGCAGAGCAGATTAATCACAAGCACTCTCTCCCAACAAAAGTACACGGGGCAGGCGGCGGGCCGGGAACCAAACGGGGGGGCTAGCGCGATCACCCCCCGCCTCCCTTCCCGGACCCCGCGCACCGCCTCCCC
>VZRZ01004226.1:3864-26705 GCA_013398175.1 Climacteris rufus
TCTGGGAGGAGAGAGAGGGCTGTGAAGCTTTTTTTGGGGAGGGGGGGTTGGGAGGACGGGGGAGGAAGAATGTTTGGGAGATGTTCCTTTGTTTTTGCTTGCTCCTTTGACTCTGTAATAAATTCACTTTATCACTTAGAAGCCTTGACCTTGTCTCAGCCTGATTTTGCTCCTCTGCCAGCATTTCTTATCATGGTTTAGTAACACAGTTCAATTCAGAAGGGGGAAAAGAGCAGTACTAGTGGGGCCTTGGTCGTTGGCCAGGGCTAAACCACTACAACCTAATAAAGGATTCACAAGGGAGAGCAGATTATTATTATAGCTCCTGGGAAGAATTTCAGAGCCCTCACTTAGCCCCTTATTGCTGTTAAGCTTTCTAGACAGGTACCTCCCTGTGGATTTAATAAATACTGACAAAGCAACCAACTTTTAGTCTGTGTCCGAGTGGCAAAGAATAAGCTCTCTAAAGGGCTGAAAAGTATTAATCACATATATTTTAGTAAGAAAAGAGAGACATATCTCTCATTTTGGGTCCATGGGTGCTAATCTTGTCCATTACAACAGCTCATATCCAAGCCTTGGAGTCCTCATTTACCACTCCTTGTAGGCTGGTGTATAAGTGCAACACTGAAAATTGTGTCAGGCCATGCTCACATGTTAAGCAGTGAAATACAGCAACAGACAAACCAACACAGGGGCTACGGCAGCACCTCCACCCTTGCAGGGTGTCCTGTGGCAGCACAGGGGGCTCCTGGTACAACCCTCAGGTGGGCACTGGCTCCCTCCCCAAGCCCCAGGGAAGCAGCTGAGCACTCAACTGCAAGGTACGTTAATACCATATAACCTTTGGCTATATGTGATTTACAAAGCTGAAAGAACAATCTTGTTAAGAGGAAAACAAGGCAATACAGACAAAATAGCTACTCAATAATAGGTATGAGGTGTTAGGCAGTGTGCCAATTCCTTTCCATCTGTATTCAGCATCTGTTGACTTTTGCACATTTTGTTGTGTTGTCGGCACTTTTCATTGATTACGGATTTAGATGCTCTGATTTCTACCAAGTATGGTACCAGAAAATTGTCAAAATATTTGCAGCCAAATGCATACTCATTCAAAATTCCATAGCCTTTAAATTCCAAAGCATACAGGCAGAAAATAAAATGCAATATTGCTTAGATTCATAATTTTAATCTGAAAAAAGGTGCATTTTGCCATGCAATATGATGATGGTTAGATTAAAACTTTTAGATTTGTTGATACTTGGATTAGAATTCTCCAAATCAAATATTTTTACCTCTATACATAGTGTGGAAAGATGGCTGGGGGAATAATTAGAGGAAACTGAGAAGTTATAGTCACATCCTAACAGAAGTTATAACAATATGGAAATTATAGGGTAAAATAGAGGTGTTACTCTCTGGGTGGAATGCAGTTGGCATGCTTGAAACTTATTCCATGATGATTCCCCAGATACACAATGTGTAATTACAAGTGCCTGCAAAGGAGAATGGAATGGAGGGTAGAGTGGAGTGTAAACACCATGGCCAGGCTCTCTTGGAATCCATGTAGGGAAGGGAATTCGGTGGTACTTTATGGCTGATAAACTGCAGAGCAATGGTCAACCAGGGCAAATGGGAAATATCTTGTTGTTGAGCCAACAGATGTGGCAAAATCACTGTCCTCAGACAAACTTGGTTCATTATAGTATAATTGTAATATTAATGCACATCTCCATCCCAAAATTACCCACCTCCAAGGTACGACCACCCCTTACTGGACATGGGCTCTGTATTTTATTGACTATATCTTTAAGAGCAAAGTGAGAGAATTTTACATCAATCAGCAACAAAGGTATGTATGAGTAAAGTTAGTCAAGTAGCACCCAAACATAATAAAATAGTATAAAAGGAAGTTGAGAATGGGACAAAGTTAGGGAAGACTCCATTGTAACTACTGGGATCAGTCAACAGGCTGAACCTGTCTTTTTCCCCATAAGAACACCTCTTGGGTAAGAATCATATTCTGTGCATGCTAAATACTTTACTGGAGATTAGAGCTTGTCTGTGTATTACTTTGAAGGTGTTTTTGTAGTCAGATACTATCACCAACAGTCCTCAAACCTGAACCTTTCAAAATTTCATATTAACAAGGAGTATTATTCTGTAGACTGTTAGTGCAAGTTCTTTACAGGCACTGGCAGTCACTGGCAGCAGGTAACATACGCAAATAAAGTGGAAGAGCTGCTGAGGGAGGGGTCAAGGGACCATCAGGGAGGAGAAGACCTGCTGAGGGGTCTTATGCTGTTGCTGTGTGTCCCTAATTAAGTCAAACTGCCCTTCAATCCAGCAGCACCTTTCAGAGAAGGGTCCCCATAATGGGACACTGACAGACTGGTTGGGCACAAGGGTTGCCTTACTTGGGACACTGACAGACAAAACAAACACAAAAAATGGAAGAAATCTGCCCTTTTAACATGACACATATAAAAACAGGTTGTTTCATATTTTCCAAGGTTGATCAATGAAATTAGTTCTTTTTTCCAGCCTGGAGGGAAGATAAATTGGTTTTTGGCAATAGGAAAACTAAATGAGATGGGAAACACTACTTCATCAATAAAGACAGACACGGCAAAAATAAATTGACATGGCACCTGTATTGCGGTGAACATTATAGTACTTTGAGGATAAAACAAAGGAAAATTTAAAGGAAAGAGAGTAGTAAACTATTCTGGATAGCTCTTTGGTCTACCATGAACAAATTTTCATGGTGACACAAAAGATTCTACCTGGAGATCACACACACACACACACACATACACACAGAGGAATTACATCTTTTTTTTCTATTAAATTTTTTGGTGGATATTCTGTTGAAGGAGATGAACTCTCAGTTTACTAGGTTTTTTTTTCCTTTGAGTAAATATGTAAATACTGTAAATATACTGTAATACTGTAAATATTGTATTAGTAAAAGACTAATACAATAAAAGACACATCATTAGAGTGTGGACACAGAAATGAAGGATCTGGTCCACTTAATATGCAAACTCAACAGGGAAGATCCAGCAGGTTTTCTTGTTCAGGTTTCATTTCCTCCTTCTTAAGCTTTTAATGTTTTGTTGTTATTGTTTCCTGTCTATGAAACTGAGCAAGGACCTCAGTGAGATTTGAAGTCTCTGTAGGTTTTTCCTGCTGGCTCCTAAATGGAGTACAATACAATATTCCCAGGCTTATCCAGCTCTGCTTTAGAAACCATTTGTAATCCACACAAGAGCAGTAAAGAAGAAACATATACCGTATTATTACTGGGATAATTGCTGCCTGGCTAATCTCAAATTTCATTGCTTCTGGGCTTCTTTTCTTATTAGCTGTGAATGTTTATAATTTCAAGTGATTGTATAAGTCCTTCTTGCCTCATCTAGCCCCTCTGCAGAAAGAATAGTTGTCCTTGACTTTAAAGCATTATATATCCTGCTTAATTTACAATACATCCAAATCCACTCTAAACAGTCTTTCCATTTCTTGGTGAGGTGCCAGTGATTCTGAACAGTCAGATCCTGCCAGCTATCATTATTGACAATAGCCAACTTTCAAGAGGAAAGACATGTTGCAAAGCTTTGAAGTAGTTGATCAACTATGCTCAAGCAACTGCTGCTCCCTATATGGGTGAAGCTTGGATTCACTGTACACACTTCTCATTTCAGCACAAAGTCAAAGCAAGAAATCTGAGAAATGTCTCTGTTCATCTCCAAAAGCTGAAAACAAGGTCTACCTTCTGTTGCTTACATATATGGCTAACCTCTGCCAGCACACCATCAGCTTGTGTTTCCTCTTTCCCAAGGAGAGCAGACACCGTGTTGCTCCTTTCTTCCCATTTTTAATGTACCCATTCTGGTAAATATGCATCCAGTAGTGTCCAAAATCTAGGAATCTTTTCTCTCAGGTGAGTCCCCTAACCACCAGTCTGAAAACTCCTCTTTGCCTATTGCAAACAACATACAAGCTCCCTAAGAGAGGACACCACAGGACATTTTGCCCTTCCCTTCCCTTCCCTTCCCTTCCCTTCCCTTCCCTTCCCTTCCCTTCCCTTCCCTTCCCTTCCCTTCCCTTCCCTTCCCTTCCCTTCCCTTCCCTTCCCTTCCCTTCCCTTCCCTTCCCTTCCCTTCCCTTCCCTTCCCTTCCCTTCCCTTCCCTTCCCTTCCCTTCCCTTCCCTTCGGTTTAATCATGCCTGTATTGTGAAATGCTGGACTAATTATCATAACACAGTTCTCGTCTCCTTAACTGCAACTAAATGTTCGCTACTGAACTAACCCAATATTGGGGAGTTTAGATATAGTTCAGGAAGTGTGATAAATATTTACAAACTTTCATGTCTCAGACAGTCCTTCCATCTGTGTGGAGAAGAGCAGAAAACTGTATTTTCTACTGAAAATTGTTTGGAGAAGAACTGACTTTAAACTCACGAATTTTAAGTGTTCAGGTTCCTTGCTGGTTTGAAAACAAACAGTAACAAGCAAAAGAAATGCATTCCTGAGAGCAGGTGTGTCTATGAGTACTCCAACATTGAAAATTTAGACTTCTAATCTTTCTGCATTCTTGTTTTTTTTTTTCTCTCTTGTACATAAAAAATATAAATTTTAATGGCACTAAACTGATTCTCCCATTTTTCTCCTATGTCCTTTTACCTATTTTAGCTCTAGAAGCTAAAGACTTGTCTATTTTTGGATCTCTTTTACTCCCCTCTTGCAGTGCTATCCTCCTCTAGTGGAAGTATTTATTCAGAATCCTTTGACAGGAGGTTCTAAAGATGTGGATGTCAGGAAAAGATGAAGCACCACCATAGTATTATGCAAAAATGTCTATTGTAATATAAATCCCTATGCCACAACAATTTTAGCCTCTCATTTAGTCACTTATACAAGATGTGCTATAATCACAGTGAAGGCATAATTTATTGTTGCAGTGATAGATTCCATATAATCAGGGCGTTGTAAAATATGATGAAAATCAAGTTTTATTCTGGCAATTCAGCACTACATGACAATAGAGACACTGCTCCCTTAAATCCTCCACAGTCTCAGTCCTTTGTTTTCCTGCTGGCTGAATCTGCTTTTCCCAGAGGTTTTGAGATGCAGTCAAGCAACATGAACAATCCTTCTCAGGAGCTATTCTCCATCTGACTAACAGAGCATCAGCTGGCTCCCTGACCCTTGCCAAGGAATTCCCCTGATAGATCTAAAAGAATGAGTCCCCCCAAAACTCCAGTCCATCATAAAACAGTGTTCATTTTTCTCTTCTGAACGGGGAAGGCCTCGGACGCCAAGCTGGGGAAGGTCTTCTTTGAGAAGCTGCACCTTCCTCTTTGGCAAGCTCCCTGTGTCTCTATCCTGGCATCACAGCAGTCACTGTTGGTTCACATCCAGCTGCCTTTGCCTGTTGGTCTCACTCTGCCTTCCACCTGAGACTTCCCATCTATCTTCCTAAGGCTGAATCTCTAAGATACAAGATCAAGATATCTTCTGTAAACTCTCACCCTGAAACAAAATTTTTGTGCCAATAAAAAATGATACATTTTCATAACATTCCTGACCTCATTTCAGGGAAAGATTTTGCTTTTTTAGGACTTGTCTTTTGGTTCCAGAAAGACAGACAGCAGCCTCTGCTCTGTACTTGTGAAACAACTTGACACCAATAAAAGATGCCCGATAGAATGATTAGGGCAATACATGCATTCTTCAGGTCTGTTCCTTAACCTTCTCATAGGATTGAAGGACATTACAGCATTCTTTCACAGACTCTACCCTGCTTTTCCATCAATACATTCTCTGCACTCAGTTTAATTACATAAGACATTGTCTGCTGCCCAAAATACAAACTTCTTGAGCTAAAATTCAATACATTTAATATTATGTTATCAAAATATCATTATTTGCATATTAAACACATAGAGAAAAATCTGTGAAGCTTTTCTTACATCCTTAATTCTCAGAGCAGTGATTTGTAGGATGCTTTTTATGACCTTATTAATATAAAGTTAGGATAAAAAGTGGGTTTAATATTTAACATTAATGGTGAAGTTTGAGGTCATTCTGATCTATCATGAAAGCAAGTTCTAAAATCATGGACCTGTTGCTGATTTTCTGTACATAAACTTCACTCTTAAGATTAACAATTGTATTGCTATAGCCATGGGATATCACAACCACATAGCAAGCAAGTGACTATAATTTTGGTCAACTCCATTGAAGGATTTAAAGATTAATTGAAGACAGTCAGAACATTGTTTTGGGTGCTTTTTTTTTTTTTTTTTAGACTACGAGCTGAAATGTTGCGACATCAATCATGCAGAAGAATCCCACATGGGCGTACAATTTAAACTGACTAACAAATTCTTCAAAAGCCATGAACTCCTCTGCCCCGGTAGTGGTACCTAATGATTCAAATGATTCCTGCACCAAAAAAAGTAAAGACATAAATGAGAACTAGTACGCTAAGTCAAAATAAGTGAACTCTAAGTACTTGTGTCTATACTATAACCAAGACATATGAGCAGTATATGCTTTTGTTTTAAAAACCCTGCTCTGTGACTCATTGTGGAGGGTTGATCTTGGCTGGGCAACAAGCCGCTCCATTATTCCACCCTCTCAGCTGGAGGCAGGAGAGGAAATAAGATGGAAAACAATGCATGGGTCCTGATGAGGCAGTTTACTAAAGCAAAAGTGAAAGGCTGTGGGCACAAGAAAAGGAGAAAAAAAGAGAAGGTTTTATTCTCCACTCTTCCATCAGCAAGTGATGTCTGGCCATTTCCTGGGAAGCTGTGCCTCTGTATGTGCAGTGGTTGCTTGAGAAGGCAAATGTTGCAAATAACGAATGCTCCTCACCTCCAGCTGCCTTTACTTAACGTTTTATTTGAGCAGACAACACATGGTATGGAAAATCCATTCGGTCAGTAGAGGCCAGCTGTCCCAGCCCTGTCCCCTCCCCAGATGTTGCCCACCCCCACTCTACTCTTCAGGGAGTGGGGGTAGAATGTTGGAGAGACAGAGCTGAGGCTGTGTCAGCACTGCCCAGCAGTAGCCAAAATACTGGTGTGTTATCATCACCTTTCTAGCTACCAATACCAAGCACAGCACTGTGAGGCCTGCTATGGGGAAAATTAACTCCATCTCATCTAGATAAGGTACACTCATTTTGAAATCGTCTACACAAGGAATTTCATGGAGAGATGCTGAAGAATATTTGTAGTTGGAAATGAAATCTGTCTTTGTGATTCAGGTCACATCATCAGGAAAACATATCAGCTGTAGACTTTGTTTTCAAGGCAAAGGCAACACTATGTTCCAGATCCTTTTATGAGGAAGAAACCCCATCTAGTCCTAAAACAAACACATCTTCAGAACAAATGAATTGTATTCTACTGTAGGAAAAGGAAAAAAAATGCTCATGCTTGTTTTAAATCAGAAAAGTAAGCTGAAAATCTTCAGCTCCACCTGACAACATTTTATTTCATTTGTCTTTGATGACCTGATGATAATGGTGTATAATTGAAACAAACATTACAATTCTTTGGACCTACTTCTTTCCTAAAAAAAATATTTAATAGTTTGGCCTTTATCATGATCAAATTAAATTAAAGAAGGAGACACCACATGCCCAAGAATCTTGAGTTATTGTTGGGAAAAAATGCCATTTCCTCAAGTGGAATGACAGGCTGTAGGAGGTTGAATAACATGGCCAAGAATTTAGAGTTTGATTGGCTGAAAGAGAGAACACTACTAGAGAAAAAAAAAATCTTTCTTTCTCATCCCTTTTAATTAACTCAGAACATTTAATCAAATAGTCTGACTTAGCAGCATGACTTGAAATTGATAGGAAAATAGATATTTAAAGTCTGGCTGAGTTTTTGTCATTCAGGTCCACAGTTACTGGCTTACAACAAATATTGACAGTATTTAGCTTTTATTTATTGTAATTTTAAAAATAGTAAACTTAATTCTGGTGTTCTATTGCCATGCCTCTCATATGAATAAGGCATACCCAGAACAACTCGCTGAGAAATTTTTTTTTATGCATGTCTCAGAGATACTTCTTTTACATGGCACAGGATCAATACAATCAACCCTAATCTGCTGTTGTGCAGTCCCAGTAGAGGTGATCAGTAAGAACATGTGCGACTGTCGATGTGTAAAACTCTCTGGGACACCCTGGATTGTCAAAGGTCTGAGCATCTAGGAGTCCCCTTGACTTTACCTATTTTTTGTCACAAGACATACCCATATACCCTGCAAGAATAGAGCAGTCATGTATTGCTACTTCTTCAGAATATTGTTCCAGAAAGTTGAGGAACTTTCAAAATCCAGAAGTGGTATTTGTTTAGGCTAAACATAAAACCATAGAATGGTTTGGTTTGGAAGGGTCCCTAGAGATTCAGTCCCCACTTAATGGGCAGGGAAAACTACCACTAGACCAGGTTGTTCAGAGCCCTATCCAGCCTGTCCTTGAACACTTGCTGGGATGGGGCACACAAAACTTCTCTGTTCCAGTGTTCCAACACCTTCATAGCAAAGAATTTCTTCCTAATATCTAATAGAAGCCAACTCT
This sequence comes from Climacteris rufus, assembly GCA_013398175.1. NCBI lineage: Eukaryota > Metazoa > Chordata > Aves > Passeriformes > Climacteridae > Climacteris > Climacteris rufus. Next base: position 12,467 of record VZRZ01004226.1, read on the forward strand.
CAGTTTAAAGAAGAAAATGACTTGTTATCCTAGCATCGCATCACTTTCTAAGAAGTCCCTCTCCAGCCTACCTGTAGTCCCCTTAGGTACTGGAAGCGCTATAAGGTCTCCCCAGAGCCTTCTCTTCTCCAGGCTGAAAATGACCTTGGATGATTTCTATTTTGATGACTCACCTGTCATTTTTGAAACCGTGTAAGGATTACAATTGGATTTAGGAAATAAAACAGATGTCAATTCTGTTCTAGAGATACAGCCTTGAGAGCAGTTTGCAAATGGCTCTGAGCTACTCTCTGGCATGCACCAAGAGATACTAAATTCTCTCAAATGTGAAACCATGGCCAGAACAGAAACACATAAAAAACTCAGAATACTTATATTCTGACCTGGACTCTCAATCCCTGAGTAGGCTGAATAGGTTTTTGAACACAGAACACAAACCCGGAACTCAGAATATGCATAAATTTGATTGGACATAATCCTTATGCTTAATATCATCAGTAGTGGCATCAATAGTAAAAAAAAACCAAAAACCAGAAGACTGTAATGTTTTGTCATTTTGATCAGAGAAACATTCAGGAGGCTGAATAATACTGAAAATCACCTGGGATTCCATGTCAATAAAGACCAATTGTGTTCTTCCCACCGGTACCAGCTGGCTATGTGGATGAAAAATTTTCTTGTGCAACTCTTTATAGAAGAAAAACATAGCCAGAAAAGCCCACTTTCAAAAAGGTCTTCACAATTAACACTTTTCCTGTAATGCAGTTAAAGTAAGGTCCTTGCTCTATAGTGTGATATGTGCTCATTGTCGCTATTCAATATATTGTATATATTCAGTAAGTACAGCAATCCACCCTTATTACCAAAGCTTCATTTGCATGGAAAGCTGATGTCATGTTTTGTTTCTACTAGAGGACTAATTCATTAATGACACAGTGCCTTGTGCATGATAATCGGTGAAACAAGAAGAAAATTTTGCTGCTGTTTCTCCTTCTTTATAAAACACAGAAAGAGTGGAATTCATCCAACCAAATGCATATGTCTACAACTGAAGGTGTATACACCTGAACTCACCCCCTTTTGTAATCACTGGAGAAAAACGAGCACTTCCTCTGTGTCATTCATCTCACCATAAAGTCTAAAAGAGTTGAGGTGCCCTGTAAATGTATTTGCTTTTTTGTCTCCACTGAGCCTAGCCTCGTAAGATATCTATGATGTAGAAATCTAAAATCAGGCAAATTGATTTCCACTTAAGATGCCTGAAAGTATGGAATGATAGTGGAAAGTATATCCAGACCACTTGTTTTCAGTCTCATTTCAGTGTACAAAGTACCAATGTATGTAAGCCAGACAAATGCATGAGTTTAAGGTCTATCCACAGGAAACTGGTGCCTTCCTTTCACTGCTCAGTTTCTAAGTTCTGCACTGGATTTTGCAGACTAATTGGTGATGTCATGTTCTATTTACCATCAATCTAGTTCTTATTTACCTAGTTCTTATTGACCATCAATCACTTTGAATGTCTGACAGCTAAACCACACTGAGTTATCAGTTGTCTCATCCCTCTGATACATTATTGATGAGACTAGGTAGTAAATATTTTTCTCTCACTCTGCCGATATTACAACAATTTCACCATTCTGCACTGTACTATAGTAGTACAAACACGAACAAGTATCAGAGTGTCTGTATTGGACAACATTAGGATAGTTCCCTCTCTGGGATTCTACATTATATTGAAATTTGTGGTAGTGCTGGACACAACAAGCTTGAATAAAGCAAGTGATGTCCCATGACTAAACCAGATTTCTGTTGTAAAATGACTCATTCGGTTAAGATTAAAATTATTGTATAGAAAGATATGCAGCAATTTTCTCAGTATTTTGGAAGAGCCTGCATCACTACGTTAGCTATTAGTATACAGCTTCTTTCAATCGTTAGTTCTAACAGATTTCCTGGGTTAACTCAGGAAATGCTAATTTGTTTATAGGTCATCAACTACCATTTCTCCACCAATTCTTTTGTAAGGCAAATAATATTTTAAGATGTCTTACATTTGGATCTATGAAGGAGCAATGCATAGCCTGGTTAATCTTTTCAAGATCAATAGGAATAGGAAGACTGAAATTTATAGAAAATAATTGCTAATATTTTATAAACAAGCCTGAACTCATTGATGCTAATAATATGGGTTTAGAAAGAAAGCATACCAGCAAATTCCAATGCAGTAGTCAAAACTATAAGGACTAGTCTGATAAATGGAGTAATAATTAAATTAAATTAAATATTCAATTCTCTGTCATATGGCTTTCTGTTTTACTAGTATAATCTTTAAACAAATCTTTTTCTTTTAGCTTAGCTTCCCAAGTGAGACAAAGCGGGCTTTAGGACTTTAAAAATTGTTCCCAAATATTTTCAGGCACCATACTGAAGTTTATTTCAACATGCTTTCTAACATTTTTAAAATTTCCTCTACTGAGAACTAAATTCTCTTTCTTAGTGAGATTATTGCAAGGACTCCAAGCCTAGTTACTATGTTTTATCTTCATATAAAAGTTTTCCTAGTAAATATACTGAATTTTTGAGCACATATTAAATTTGAGACCTAAGATGGATAAGATTCAGTGCTAAATATCTACACTAAAATTCTTGTTCATCGCTACACATATATTTATATTTTTATATCTGTTTCAATTATCCTTGCTAATTTTAATGTGTTTGACAGCTGATATTTTATACTTTGAGAAAAGAGTAAATAAGAAAGTAAGTTCAACTTCCTTTACAACTTATGTTTTAAACAAAGATTTTCAACTATATTGATGTAAAATATTTTTAGATTGCTTTCATAAAATACTATTTGTTCTGTAAAATCTTTTTGTGAATCTGATGTGCTTTCTTCCTCTTTTTCCTCTTCCTTTGTTGCCTTTTGCTCTCCTTTGCCCTCTTTTTGTTGTTGCCACAATTTATCTACATCTATGTCAGAACACAGCTGTTTTGAAAAATTGGCCCCAGTTATGGGTACGGGCGTCTCTTGAAATTATGCCTTAAGGCACAACCAAGCCACTGCTAATTAGCCCTGGATATAATTAAACATACAAATAAATACCCCCAAAAAGTACAAGGGTCTATTTATTAAATATATTGAGTATGAAATTTTTAGTCAAAACAAAGCTTAGAACTAACAAAGCAAAGAATTAACTACAGATAGGTAAATAATTGGTGTTTAACTTTTCTAACACATTGTCAGGGAACTAACTTGATGCTGGTCAAAGCTCATGGCTGTCATGAAGGTTTAGTAGCTTCTTTAAGCCTCAGACATGAAGCACCTGGAGCCCATTCTGCAGGATGTATTAGCTGCAGCTGTTCAGGTAGTACCAGGCAAGCATGATGTCTAATAAATCTCATATGGAACAGATTGTTATGTCCCGGTCTGCTCAGGGCAGTGTTCAGGAGAAACAACAAAATTCTTAAGATGTTCAATGACAAACTTTTACTTGCAAATTTTAGAATGTTAAGGTAGAATAAGGTGCTTGACAAACTTTAAAATAACACCCAGACAAAGCAAGGAACTCCACAAACTTTAACTTAGCAAGCCTTAACCCATCCAGACAAAGTATGGCACAAACTTTAACTTAGCAAACTTAAACTTAGCCAACTTTAACTTAGCAAACTTAAACTTAGCCAACTTTAACTTATCTAGACATAAAAACACACTGACTGGAATTTTTTTAGTCTGACTTACAATACATTTTGAGAAGTAGGTAGGAGAAGAAATGTTGCAGTGCCTCTGGGTGTGGCTTACGACCGGGCCCGGCCCCAGCGGGCCAGGTCCACGGGGGCCGGTCCTTCCCCCCCCACACGATGCAGCTGGGGTGGCGCAGCCCCGGGTCGCCAGGGGGGCTCCCCGGTTGCAGCAGCGGGGGCTGTGCCCACCCAGGGGAACAGCTCATTGGTTCCTGTGCCGGGTGTGGACAGTCGACTCACTGGCCGGCGCCCCTGTCAATCATTGTAATCCTCCGCAGTGATTGGCTCTCCTGACTGCCCTTCCCTCGCCTCCGTCATATAACACGCCCTGACCTCCATTTTGACTTGTCTTTTATCGCATTGCATGATCCAGTAATAAAATCCTGCTGGCAATAAGCGGAAAAGAACCCTTTCTCGTCTCTTTGCTTCCCTGCTTTAATTAAACCACTGTGTGTGAACTCTGCGGGAGTTCTGATGCCTGACTCACCTCTGTTCGGAGACTGGATGAAGCCAAAGTAGCTTTCTTCAGGACACGAGACCGCCACTAAAGGCTCAGAGTTACTCACGCTTTCTACCCACGGCAAAGAAAGAGAGAAAAAGAGTAAGAAAAATTATATGAGCAGAAAGATATTACGACCTGTGAATCCAGTAATGAGACTCAATTGTTGCAATTTAGATGTCTGCTGACCCAAGTGATGGTCACACTCTTGATCTGTCAGGGTCAGGGAAGCCCTGGAAACACAACGTTCAATGAGGCAAATATGCTCAGGTGGGAATGCCCAGGTACCTCCCCTGGGTGGGCACTGTCTGATGCAACTGTGAGTGACATGGCACTTTGGGGGTCTTTGATGGTTTATGACAACTTCTAAGACACAAAAGCTGCCTTTCACATCAGCATAGGGGAGCCAGTTATGCTTCATCAGAAGGGATAAATAATGTGAATGTCCCAATACCTTCCTGGGGGAGATCAGGTAGAATTTTACAAATGAGCCAGTTTTGTAAAATAGGACATTGGCATGATAAAAACCACTATCCAACCTCCCAGGATTTGTTTCTTGTCAGCTTCTTCCCTTACCTGGCTCCAACCCCAGACTCTTGCTAAGTGAAGTTTGATTTGTCACGATTATCCTCTGGTGCTCACGCCCTCTGCACATGGGCTGTGACATTGCACATAGTTAGCAAAGCACCCACTGCTTTTGCAAATGGCCAATTGTTTGAGCCATTAACCATCAACATTTCAGTCTCTCATACAGGTGTAAGAGAAAGGAGATTATATTTAAATAAAGAAAGTCTGAGTAAATCAGTATCTCTACTTAGCAGGAAACAAGGGGACATTTTAATTCCCTGGAGTTTCCTTTATAAAAATCACACTATCAAAACCTGATTTAATGCTAAATATTGTGAGACTGTCTGACATCCTCAGAATAATAAATTGGTTGCACATTCTGACTCCTGCCCTCACTTCCTCTCTGCCCCATAGACACTTCCCTTTGACTGTCATTTTGCACACTGACAAGAGGTATTAACTGAAGAGTCTGCCCATCGTGAATTGTTTGCAGAGTAAAATATACCCTTTTTTATGCAGAAGTGAATAGCGAAAAGGTTGTGCATAGTAGGCTTTTGGGGTGTAAAGAAGATTCTGCTCCACTTCTCAATTCTACAGAAAAATACCTCCATAAATATAACAGTGCTACAGTTTTCTCTGTAACTTTTAGTGATTCTGCTTTTTAGCACCTTTATGAGCCATGGCCCTCAGACACTTTTTTATTTCACTAGAATCGTTACAGCTCTATGCACCAATAGTGCTTTTATCTGCTATGAGTGCACTATTTCTATAATATACGTAAAGTTCCGAGTAGAAATCTAAATACCTATTGGCAATTTAACAATACTGAAGGTGTGTATTTATGAACAGATATTTTTACTAACCATCTAGGATTCAGTTGCTGTTTGGACACAAAATCTCAAGATGAAAAAGCACAGAATTGCAGCTGCAGAAACATATAAACAAAATTGTCAATAGTTTGAATTCCTGATCCTACTGTTAGCTTCCCTTTTGTTTTAGAAAAGACAAAGCATGGAACTAAACATGTCTCTAGACTACATTCTTGTTTCAGTCTTGCTTGTTGACACACTGAAAGCCCAGATTCCCAGAATCACAGAATGGATAAGTTTGGAAGGAACCACAGTGGGTCATCTGGTCCAACCTCCCTGCTGTAGCAGAGTTATCCCAGAGCACATTGCACAGGATTGTGTCCAGATGGTTCTTGAATATCAACAGTGAGGGAGATCCACTATCTTTCTGGGCAATCTGTTCCAATGCACAGCCACCTGCAGAATTAAGTTCTTCCTCATGTTCAGGTGGAACTTCCTGTGCATTAGTTTCTGCTGATTTTCTCTTGTCCTATTGCTGGGCACCACTGAGAAGATCCTGTCTCTGTTCTCTTTACACTCTCCCTTCAGATATTCACAGACATTGTTGAGGTTCCCTCTGTGGCAGGATGGTTTCAACCCCCCTCTCTGCTGCCAAATCTTATCTCCTGATACTTAGATTAGGGGAAGATCTTCCCCTAAAGTTTTTGGCGCCAGTTGTGAGCTCTTTGCTGGGAAGGCAGAATATCCAAGATAAAGTGACAGACAGACACAAGGATTTTACAATATAAAAGAGCACTGTAAACTTCAAAGGCCAGACAGTAGTTTGGTTACTTCTTGAAGTGCACAAACTGTTCTCTTCAACCTACTTTAGACGTCAAGTATGTCATTTCTGTGCTTCTCTTCTAGTTGAGAGAAAGGAATTGGTAAGTACATTAATTCCTAACCTTACTATTTCTTTGCTATAGGTACCTTTATTATTGTGCACTATTCATCCTACTAGTAGTATCTTTTTGTTTATCCTGTGTAGTAAAAAGTTTTGCTTAAATTCTGGTCTCGTATGTGTTTTCTTGTGACTATTACAATAAATCAATCCATGTTGTAGTAATCCTGATTGATCATAACTAAAGAACCAGAGAGAGAATACATGGTTTTGGAGTGCAGGCCACTCCAAGAGAATTAAACCCATCTAAACTCTCTCATATTCATAACACCCTCTCAGTCACCTCTTAAGGTTGAACAGATCTCACCCTTTCCTTGTAGGAAAAATGTTCCAGTCCCTTAATCATCTTTGTTGACTTACAAAATTCAAACCAGAGTTATGGGTCAGGATAAATTCTTGCAAAAAGAGATTCATGTGAAGAAGGACCGTGATTTCCAAGAACAGTTTCCTATATTTTGTGACCCAATAGGTGGTAGTTCCTCCTTCATTTTGTAAATGTGGAACCATGAGGAAAAAATTTGTTCATATAGCCAAAAGCTGATGCAACCTGTCCGCAGAAAAATGTATTCTGCATTGATGAGTGTGTATAGATTTTAAATGTCTTTAAGTACAAATAACTCAACATAACTGCCATGTAGTTTTACACAGAAATCAGGCTAGTGCAAAAAAATAAGCAAGTGAAAAGAAGTGACTTGACTAATATGCAAATTTGATAGAATATTGTGTAGCATTCTGACATGCTTGCTTTCAAGGGGATTTTGCACAAGTTGCAGTATGACAGATTTTGGACTGTTTTGAGTGGAAGTATTCAGAAATGCATAATAAGAAGTTATTATTTGCTTGTTTTCAATGTTAGGAAATGGACTGAAAACAATTGCTTTGTAGAATCAAACCTTCTGTTGTTATGTGTCTCTTGTATGGAAAACTGGGCAGTAAACCCTGCTCACTATTATTCTGAAAGCCTCACAAAAGCTAGGAAATAGCTGACATAGAGATGAATGACTAGATCTATAGCTCTTAACTGCTTTCAGTCTTGTGATGACACAAAGATGATCAAAGTGTATGGAAAGGATGCTTGTGACTATTGCATTACATGGTTCAAATACACAGAATAAATTTAATAAGGTAGCAAGTTTCAGGTGCAGCTCAGACACAGGCTGACACAGGCTATGAGACCATGAGTGATTTTCCTAAATTTTTAATGTCTTAAGATCATCACTGTTTCATGACCAGGAAAAAGTCCCTAGAGTGGCCATCTAAAAGATCTGCATTTGCTTTGGTTCACCAAAAGATAAAATATGTTCAAGTGCCTAAATAGTCTTGTGGATTGACAATATTGCACTGAACAAAAGTATAATAATTATGAATGGCTAGAACTCAAAGACAGAAAAGTTAAAATTAAAAATTTAGCTTAAATTTAAAGCCTTAGCAATCAATCACTGGAACAGACAATCAAATGAGGCTAATACTCATTTAGAGATACTTTGCTCCTTCTTATAGTCAAATCAAGTCACCATGCCATTCAGGAAGACAGATTTTGACTAAGTCAAGCTTTAGCTTCAAATTAAATTCTTATAACAATAGTAGAACTAAAGAGAATAGACAGAATATGCTTTTTCCATCTTCTTTCAATGATAATATTGCATCCAGCATAAAGCTGATTGTGCCAAACCTGATAAAGGGGAGGTGGGGGGAAGGAGAAATGATGGCTGTTATTAAAAATCAAAAAGACTAGATCATGGTTTGCACTTAGGGGGAGTGGGTGAATTTTGCTTCTCTTTGCTGAAGCAGATGAGTACATAAAATGTCTGATTTTTGCATAACATCAGAGTCTTTAAATCAGTTAGTGTTTTAAAGATTTGTAACTTCTGGTCACTTTTTTCCTAAAAATACATTAATGCCTCTGACCTTCTACTTCTGCACACTAATGCACTGTTAATTAAGACAGTATTGCACTTTATGCAGAGATTATTTTCAATTCCATTCATTTGAATCAAATTACATTTTTAATAGCATTAACTTGAAGGTCAATACTTTTTCTTTGGCATAAACTTTTAAATCCTTAATAATGGGATGTCAGTTTGCAGAACAGGGAGGGGCAGCAAAAAATGTTATTTGCAAATAATGCCATTTCTGTTCCAAATGAGTTGAATTCATCAGCTGCATAATATAGCTCCTTTTTCAATACTTTACAATGCTGTTCGGTAGAACCTGCTGAAATCTATTAGTGCCATGTGCCTTCAGGTTACTCAGGGCCAAGTTTGTGTGAAAAGAAGTGTCAAATATCACACCTGCTTATGAGAAGTTAAATATTACCACAGTTTAAAGAGCACATCCCAGAAGATAATCCTGCTTGCTCTCATAACCTGTTGACATTCCTTTCTGTGGTCTTCTTTTACCACTCCATAAAGCCTCTGAGCTTCACACAGAGGTGAAGGGTTTATTTTTCTTTAATTTTAAGATGTCTCATGAATAACTAGTCTTCCAGTTGTGAATCTGTAGTCCACAGTAATTTAAGCTTATTTATTCAGATAAAATGGCCAGCCAGTCACTTGAAAGGTAGTGCACTTGAGCAAAACTTTTATTTTTATACTGATGTTCTGAGGACAGTGTACTGTCATCCCTGTTCAAAGATACTCTTTTCATTTACATCCATCCAAGCCATTACCATAGCATCTTAAAGGTACACTTTCCCTAAAGAGAAAAGTACAGCAGCCATAACAGAAACAATACCTCTTTTGATTATTGCTATAGAAACAAAACCATGGAAAGCTGTGCATTATGAGTGCATTATCTGTAGACACAGGTATGTGTGTATGCTTTTAAAGGGAAAAGGCTCCCTGTCATCTGTTGCCCTGAGTTTGCAGTTCTGGATGTTATCATTCTTTTGTAACTAGTTCTCACACATTCTTTGTAAACATAACCATGTTATTGTAATGGTATCTTGTTATTTACATTCCTTTCTCCTGGGCACAGAAGTTTGATGGACATTTCCTTTGACCAGTGTGATTGAGGGGAGGCTTATTGTCTCCTCCAACCCACAGTGGTTTATTAGACACATATAAAATAAAGATGGGTGGGGGTCCGCCCAGCAGTCTTGTTCCTTTGCTCAGCAGGTGTCCGTGTCCTTCTTTCGTGTCGTTATTGCGACAGTCATCTCCTAGGAAGAACTGACAATTACAAGATTTTTGTGAAAAATCCCTCAGGAAACAATGAAAAAGATCCAGATGAGAAGATAAATAATTAAGAAACTATGTGCATAGTGGATTTTTATAGATTTATGCAAACCTTTTGTGGTGAACACTATTTTTGATAGCATAACCTAATAGCCAGGCCAGTAAGCAACATGGGTCTGCCTTTGTAATTGATTTTTTGTTGGTGATGGTTGGTGACGGTTGGTTTTTTTACTTGGTTTTGTTTGGGTTTGTTGATATTAGGTTGGAGAGAAGAAGAAAAGGGTGACTAGGAAGGAATAGAAATGTCATTTTAACAAAGACATTGATGATAATCTCTCCAATATGTATCTGGGATTCTTACCACAAGCACCAGCATCACACTTTAGAAAGGGAGCTCACTATTTTTCCTGAATATAACCCTGATCCTGTTTTAACCAGCTCGAGAGAATATGCAGGGTCAAACATATGAAGAAATATTTTCCCAGCACATATTTTTATATCTAGAGAGCTTTTCTATATTGCCATGGCAAGACAGGTCTTGTTTACAGGGGGAGATTTTCTAAGCATAGGCAAAACTGTCATAATAAAATAACATCTGTGAAATGAAGCCTGACAAAAGATTTTATAACCACCTGGAGTAATCAGTGATTCTAAAGATATTAGCTGAAGAAGGAATATTCGAAGATCGAGAGAAAGGAACTGAAAAAGAAGCAGCTAGAATAATCAAGACACAGTCCTGACCCTTTCTGAAAACACTACATCCAGGTGCAGAAATGAATGATGTAGAATCATGGAGAAGGCAAAGGAAAGCCAAAATATCCCCACAAATGTGATAAAAGGGAAGTGTCTGAGTGTTAAAACCAAAAATTCTGTTTTGTAATCAGAGACTAAAGGTGAGGCAGAACTCAGGGATAATCCTGTAGGTCAGGATCCTGCCTGACCTCCAGAAAAGGAGAAGTCCTTTCCAGAAAATGAAGTTGCAATGGCAACTTTCAAGATCAACAGAAACAGATATTAAACTTTTAATTGACTTTGTGTTTAGAAATGTTTGAAATGGTACAGGGTTGGTAGATGACAGCTGGTGGACAGGTATATATGCATGGCAAATAAGAGCACCTATAGAGAACAAAAGCATTGGCAGGGTGGAGAGTAGGATGGAAACAAAGGAATGAATTTAGCAGAGCAGTACATGAGAATTACATGTGCCTGAAGAACATGTCAAAGATTGGTTGCTTTGTCCTAGGGATAATGACCACAGTGCTGCATTATTGCTGTTATCACCTAACTTCTGGCAGCCAAGTTTGAGAATTTTGGTCTCAGCATTTACAATCATAAGTCAGTATTAAAATCCAGGAAACTTTGACAGTGATTGCAGTAAGGTCAGGATCCATCCCAATAAAAAATTTTGTAATTACTTCTAACACTAAGCATGCTTAAGAGCACCCACCACTTCCTCTGTATGGCTAAAGTTAGAAAAAGGGAGCTGGGCTAGGTGGACTTAGAGATCAGAGGTAACATAGCTCCTCATAGCCTTCTACATTCATTGCATTAGGCAGACAGAAACCCATGGCGTATACAGCCAGGAGTCTCTTGTTAGTATATTCAAAATCTAATTGAGTAATCATATTAATCTAGATCTAGTTGTTAAAGAAAAAATATAACACATATTAAGAATACTTCTATAAAGAAAAAGATATCAATAATAGTAACAATGCAGTTAAAATTGAAATATACACATTGAGTTTTTATCCCTTTCCTAATGTTGTGCTCATCCTTCCACTGCTCCAGTGGACTGTAAAGTTGGCATCTCCATAGTGCTGGAGATGGTGTTATAATGAGATGTCAACCTCTGATGTCTCATCAGGAGGCATATGGTATTGCTAGTTTCTTCTTTCCTCTCACTCTAGGATTCACATTGGGAAATTCTTATGCATTTGACAGCATGCTTTTACACCCTTGTTCTTCATCGATCTGCAGCTTCATGTTGCAGCCACATTTGCTATATGTGGTAATTTTATGTATGAAAGGTTTTTTTCTTTTTAATTTCGTTACCTGTAAAATAAATTTTGTCAGCTACAGGTATGCATTTCTTCAGCTGACCATTGTTGAGCTGCTTATAACCATGGAGTTTCATGTATCAAGTTTGTACTCCATCTCTTACCATTCCATGCTACACATATCCTATGGCCTCACTTCTCAAAGCTTCTGCTATCGTATGAAAGCTTCTGCTATGTCCACATTACCTGCTACTTCTTTATGTTAGAGGTGGCAACATACAAAGATAAATAGAACAAAAACAAATTCACCTTAGGCACATGGCCAATTATAAAAAGTGGTGTTGGAGTTAAACCCAGTAAAACAAAGCTGCAGACAGGTCAAGAAAACTCAGTAAGAGTGGGCCTGACAGATTTTAAGGCCTTGCAAACTCTGTATAGTGTTTACTGCCTGTTACTAGCAATGGTGAGACCTTGCTACAGATTGACATAGTTACAAAGTTAAATGGAAAGTTGGATTTATTCCTGTTAGAATTTCTTCAAGCTTTCTACTCCTGGAATCTATAGCTTTCCCAGCTGCAACACTGCGAAAATAGAAATATTCACTGAGACTTATTTTTTATCTAGTTTATATTATTATATTAGTTCTTTTGTCCAAGATCCATAAAGGGCGCAAACTCTTCTCATCACCCTTACCTATGGCTCTCCTTAACAGAAATACTTTGTTGCTTCTTTGACCCTTTTGCTTTTTATTCATAGAAGTATACTGTTTCCACAAAATGCCCAAGGTAACACAAGAATAGAACATTTCATATCAATTGGATATCAACATCTTTTATTGTGAGGTTGCTTCTTTCTGCTGTGGTAGGAACCAGCAAAATCTATGTCTTTCTCTGCTTCTCTTACCAAAGATCAGGTATTTCACAGCTCTGATTAATTTCAGTTTGAACTGCAAGCATTAAGGAAAGGCACCAAACAAACACTCCTGTATTTGATGTCTTCAGATTCTTTAGATTTTATGCAGAAATAATTATTACAGCATATGGCCTGGAAAATGTAAAGTAAAAATTTATTCACCATTTATTCTTAATGCACAATGTTCTTGAAAACAGATGTTGTTCACTATTGTTTTGCTGGAGTCAATGACCTTTCTTTTAATCCTTTCCAGCAACTCATTCTGGATTTAAAAACTTTCAAGTTGCTGCCTCACCAACTCAGAACTTGAAGCACTATAAAATGCTAATGACATAACACAGCATTAATGTTGATAGTGTAGCTGATGATTAAACAGATTATTTTTCTCCTGACAAGAAATTTCAGACAGAAACTTTTTGCTTGGTTGGATGGTTGTGTTTTTCAGATAAGCGATTCTTTACATCAATATTTTCCCTGAGTATAATTAGAAGTGATGTTTTCTTAAGGTGAATGTTGATTCGAGTAAGACTATCTTCTCAACTGGAAAATCTTCACAATGAAATTACTATGACGTTAAGTTTATATATTTTTGGCACTTTTATTTATGCCAGAGCATTTCTGTGTGTTGGGTTGATGTGGCAAGGTTTTGGTAGCAGGGGACTACAGGGGTGGCTTCTGTGAGAAAAAACCAGAACCAATGGCAGCCAGCATTGTGACCCCATGGGACATCCGTGTTGGAGCAGTCTGTTCCTGAAGGACTGCACCTTGTGGGAGCAAATTGTGAAGAACTGCAGACCACGGGGAGTACCCAGGTTGAAGTCTGTGGAGGACTGTTTCCCAACAAGAGGGACTCCACGCTGGAGCAGCTGAAGAGTGTGAAGAATCCTGCCCCTGAGGAGGAAGGAACAACAGAGACAACGTGTGATGGACTGACCACAGACCCCATTACCCATTCCCCTGCCCTGTTGTGAGTGGAGAAGGTAGAGAGAAAATTGTGAGTGAAGCTGAGTATGGAAAGATGGAAGGGTTGGGAGGAAGATGTTTTCTAAGATTTGGTTTTATTCTTCATTACCCTACCCTGGTCTGATTGATAATAAATTAAACTTATTTCCCTAAGTTGAGTCCATGTTGCTGAGTGTTTTCTCCCTGTCCTTATCTTGACCCAGGAACTTTTGGTTGTATTCTCTCTCTCCTATCCAGCTGACATAGAGAAGTAAAGAGTGTCTTTGGTGGGCACCTGATGTCTAGCTGGGGTCAACCTACCACAGTATGACACATTCCAGATTGTGACAATCTGAACCATCATCCACAAGGCAGCTTCTGAGGGCATTATTATCTTAATTCTCTGAGTTTGTTCCCACCAGCAGATGCTATCAGTAAGCCACAAAAGACACGTGATTTTTAATATAAGTGGGAATAATTATTTTTTTTTAATCTCTGACTATATTACCAGAATTTTAAGTATGGATGTTTTCACTTGTAGTGGTTTAGCCCTGGCCAACGGCCAAGGCCCCACTAGAACTGCTCTTTTCCCCTTCTGAACAGAACTGTGTTACTAAACCATGATAAGAAATGCTGGCAGAGGAGCAAAATTA
>VZRZ01004226.1:27166-76535 GCA_013398175.1 Climacteris rufus
TCTCACCACAGTCTTTGAAGATGTGTCAGTTCCGATGAGGCAGGAACCTCCTCCCCCATTGCTTCTTTTCTTCAGCAGACTGGCAGAGTTTGCTGGTTTTCAAATCTGATGTTTCAGTTGTTTTTCTTAGTTATTTGCTGTACTCCTTCTCCTCTGCCTACCTACTCCTACGTGACTACATGGCGTGTGCCTGTGTACTACAGAGATTGCTTTTTAAATATGCTGTTGCAGAGGCATTTCTGTCCTGCCTAATTGTCCCAGCTGTGGAAAACAGCACATCAATCTCCCAGGAGCCATCAGAGATAGGCCCTGATCAAACAGCTGTGGGAGCTTCTGGAAGCTCCTTACAGGAGCCATTTTTTGGCCCCTACCACACCCAAAAAGCCAGACCTCCTAAACTCCTCAAACCACCACATCCTTTTTCTGGGTAAAATGTATAATGGCAAAACTGAATCATTACTGATAAAGTTGTTCATTTTCTACTTACACAAGTTGAATAACAGGAAACCCACAAACCAATAAGAACCCCAACATTTTAATTCAGAATACTAACTCAAAACTTCCTAGAATTTAAAGACTCATAACTAAATAACCATTAGGTGATCCCAAATCTGTACTTTCAGTATTTTGAATTTCAATTTGCTATGTTTAAATTACCAAAACCATAGATGAGTACACCTCGGAAGCCTGAACCATTTAATAATCTTGAACACAAAGCTTCAACATTTGCCATAGAAAGATGAAACTTTAGAGCTCTCTTCTACTTAACATGCCCACAGGCAGTGTAAATTCAAGCAGTATATTATATGCAGTTTTGGTGAAATGACAAAATGTAATGGTCCAATACATTTTCATCCATAGTTTAAAATAACCCATTGTGTTGCAAAGAGTAAATGATAAGAGACCTGGTTTAAAAATGTGTAAATGTAAAAAAGAAAAAAAGTTTAGGCCTTTATTTGTTTGGGTTTTATTACAAAATTCTTGTTTGAAATTACTGCTTTTTGGGTGAGATTTTTTTTGGAATAAAAAAGTAATGATGTAGGTCATTTAGCAAGTGGATTTCCTAATGCATTGTCTAGCCTAAAGGTTTCAAAATCCCTGAATAATTAACAGGTACTTACAGGAAGTAGCTCTACAAGGAGTTGATTCACTAAAGGAGATTTGGTCAGCCTTAATAAAGGCAGGGACTTTGGAGGGTGATTGCAACTCAAGTAGAACTCTGAAACAAGGACAGAAAGGGAAATAGCAGACCAAAGTTGATTGCCATCCCCTACTGAACCTTGCAGGAAAGAGAGCCCATGTGATTCTGCCCATGCCAGCATCATTCCTGCTGTAAATACCTCACCAAAATACTTTTAGCTGAATTCCTCTGTGGAAATAAACTGCTTCATCATAACTGCTGGTAAAGCTCAAAATACTATATGAATGTTAATTGGTCTTAGGTTTCAACACTTCTTCTCAGCTAAATTGCTACATGGTCTGAGTTTATTTAATTTCCAAGCTCAGAATTAAATCCAGTACTCAGTCTTTTTGATTCAGTTGTTCAATGTGACACTGCTCAAGATTATATTTAGGAAGAACTACATGTATTGTAAGTAAATCTGCAATGTATGTCTGTGTCTCCTCATTTCCTTCATGTAAAAAAAAAAAAATACCCTGTTCTTTGTTCTGAAGGCTGTTTCAAGTTCCTGACAGTGTAATTTACTTTGTCTGACCTTTGTAATGTTTGTTTGGTTGACACACCTTGGCAAAATGTCTATGCAAGGCACTGCAGAAAATTGCACCTGCATCAGCAACTTGTGGCTGAACAAACTTTGAGAAATAAGATAGCCCTGAGACTGAGTTGTTATTTACATTCCTTTATGAAGCAGGCAACAAAAAGAAGCTACATGAAATCAAACATCTTCTCCATTTTTCTGTCCATTCTTTTCTCTAAGTTTCAGAAAAGCAAAGCAATGGGCGATATACTTCATTAACTAGAAGAAATGGCTAGTTAACTATACTTAATATATTGATAAAAGTAGGGTTCCAAGACATCTCTTCTGTGAAAGAACTACAGTTATTTCAAAAATTATTAATTCTGAGATATTTCTAATGTCATGCATATACAGAAGTTATTAAAGAAAATGGTGTGAAGAAAAAACCTTGAACCAAATTCATCCCTGGGGTAGTTTCAACGATTAGGGACGAGTCATGCTAGGAATAAACCTGACGTCTCTGTTTTAAATCTCAGGGAATTTTAAAGGCAGTAGAAAAGACTCAGTGAAATTACAGATGTTTTTTCAATAATGGCGTGATTCGAGAGCATATGAACATATGCTCAGGTGTTCAGTTAATGTGATGAAGCTCAAGAGCCCAAACAGAATAAGGACTTTAACGACTTTGAGTACTTGGCAGTTTATTGAGGTGGTACCCAGTACTGTGGTGAATATCAGATAAGGAAATGGTCACCTTGGCATTTTTGAGAGCAAACTAAAAATAATATAAGTCTGAAAAGCCTTGTAACAGAGAGGGTCCTCTATTACAGATGCAATCCTAAAGAAGATACCACTTAAAGTCCTTCAGAAATATTTCATGTTTTTTCTTTGCCTGATCTTGCATGTAGGCAGGATAAGAGGTTTTCGGAAGCATCAGAGATGGAAAGATTCTTGTAGGAACTGACAAAGCGGAAAGTGAAAAACAGTAAGGAACTGTGGTGAGGGACAGATTGGAGACTGCAAGGCACAGCAATTCACAGGCAACTTTCCTTTAATTGTTTACACAAGGAAAAGCTTAGGGCAAGGAAGAGGATGGTTCAGGCAGATAGCTCTCAAGCTCTCTGATGAAGTACAGATCTCTTGTAGACATTTTAACTGGACATACCTTCTGCTAGATATTTGCTTAGTTCTGATGATCATGTCTAAGAGTTGTGGTTTGCTTCGTATTTTCTCTGTAGTGTGGCCGCAGCAATCACCCAGCGGTGGAGGCTTTTGCTCTGCAAAACAGTGCCCATCACTTCCCAGGGCTGGCCCCTCTGATGCTCGGTGGCCCGAAGAAGCCTGTTTAATCTACCCTTTGTTTGGATGGGCAAACACGACTGATTCCCGCTGGTTAAGGCAGAAAGTGGGTCTCATCCGAAAAGCACACAGTTGGCACATTGCTCATGCATCATCTTCTTGCTGGCAAAATACTGCATTTTGCTGCTCTGAATTTTTTTACTTTTTTTTTTCACCTTTTTTACCTCTTTTAAAATTTAATTTTCTGCTATATCTTTACCTTACCTGATATCATAAGCTTCATACTTAACATCTCACACAAAATATTTCATCCCTTAGAAAGGAGAAATTTCCCCCAGGACAGGGACAATTCCCCAGCCACTAAACATACCTCTGAAAGTCACATAATTCATGGAAGAGGTTGCATTTGTCAGCTACAGAGGCTGCTACTACTTACTAAAGAATTTTGCCAGTGGTTTCAAATCAGTGCACAAAAAAATTTCAGATGAACTCAGATCAAATGAGAGGAAAAGAGTACTGGAACAGAATCAGACTATCACAAAATTCAGTAATTTTGGGAACCTCATTTTCAGAAGCAGATATAAGAAATTTCATACACATACAGCTGGAAAATAGCTGGAAAAACTGGTGTTTTATCTTAAACCCCAGTAGGCATTGAACAACTTAATCCTTCAATTATCACAATCCTTCTTCCTCATAATTACCAAGTAACTGTGCCAGTGCCATGATCACTTACTGCATTGAGGGTCAGTGCTATCAGAGGAACTACATAAGAGAAGACAGTGCAATTATTTATCCATCCAGAGGGGACAATGGAAGGGGAAATGAAGACCTTGTATTCTAGAGTAAAATTGTAGGATGGGGAGATAAAACAATTTGCAGCTGATGAGATCTACTAATATATTTAATTTCTGGGCCAAATTGGACATATTAGGAATCTAACCAAGTTTAGGTGAAGACTTTTCAGTATACAGAGTTTGTTAGAGATTATTCATTTTAAAAGGTCACATGCAAAATTCTGCTAGTTGCTTCCCATTGGACATACCAGAATCAGGATTTTCTATTTATCCCACGAGAAAGAAATTCCAAAGAATGAAGAAAGACCAGCAGAATTTCTGATTTTGATGATCTATTTTATGAAAAATTGCTCAGTTGGAACCTGCAAAAACATACATTAATATGGACAGAGGATTTGCAGTTATGTTCAAAAATGAAGTCCTATCTCCTATAACAGAATATAATAAACCGCTGTTTGGAAATACATACAAATTCAAAACCAAAATAAACCGAAAGTGAAACCTACTGTCACTGCTACAGAGAAAAAAAGAATGACAGGAGACCCTCTCTATGAATGTCTGTCAGCTTGAGGTTGAAGATGTGTAAGAAATGCTGCCCAGGCACAGCAGACATGTCAGAAGTGCCCATTAAAAAGATCTCAGATAACGAAGTATTCCCTTCCCCTTGACAGTGCTGACGAACATGAATGAATGACCTGGCTGATATTATTTGGTCTTAAAGAGTTAAGATATTTTTGCTGAACTATTACTTATTAGTGGATGCCATGCACAAAACCAGGATCAAAGTACAACACCCATGTTCATTACAGTGTTCTACTTCTCAGCATTTGTGTTTGACTTCAATTCACCCGACATTTCCATTTTAACATTTTATGTGCAGCTTTTTTATAAGCAGTAAGCCCATTGATCACACTTATTTGATGATGCGAGAGACTGAAATAGTTCATGCCTTAAACATTTTTATAGCAAAACTGTATAAAGAAACCACGACCACCACCCCTCCTTGGAGATGCCTGACTGGAACTTTGGACTGTAAGTCAAACTGCTGAGATTAGATAAAGGGAACACTATTGTTCAATCATCTCAGGTCTGAGGAGAAGCAAACAAGACTATGCATCCACAAGAAAGCCAAACCCAGCAGCTCTGCTGACCTTCAGTGGCTGGGTTTGGGGTGGGGGAGGCCACAGCCCACAGCTGAGAGCAGGTTTGCACAGATTTCACTCCCAAATGAGGTGGTGAGAAGGAGGCTTTGCGTGGCATAATCTCTGATCAGAGGCATTGAACACCCATCCTCCCTTACACAAACTGACTCAGCTGTGGAACTCCCAGTTCCGGGAAGACCACATCCACAGGACATTCACATGAGAGACATCTGAGGGGGTGTCATAATCCATCAAATACCCCTCAAAGTGCCCTCCAGACTCATTACTAAGGTCTTGAACCACAGGACTGCACATGATGTAAAATGATGCAACAGATCCAGAGTCTGCTGCAAGAAACAATGGCAAACCTGTCCTCCCCCAGGGGAGGTGTCTGGATTTTTCTACCTGGCCTGAATGTATATTAACCCATAGAATTCTATGCTTCTTGGGGACCCTCACCACCAAGAAGACGTGCTGGAGAGGATCAATGGAACATCACTGGCATCCACGGAGTGGTGATATTTTCTTTCTCTGTCACTCTCTTTCTGTTCCCCTACCTGTCTTTCTATTTCTTTCTCTTACTTTCTCTCTCTCCCCCATCTTTAGTATCAAATAAAATCCATACTGTTGACACTGACATATGGTTTCATTTGCACCTTAATTCTGGCAGAGGAACGTTTAAATAAACTTTTTAAACCGGATCTTAACAGATGACAAACTAAAAATTGTAACAGAAATCTGGAGTTGCTTTAACAAAAAGGTGGGGTACTCTGGCTACTCCATGTACTGAAGAAAAGAGATGTATAAGTGAATTTTTAAGTAAAATTCATATTCACTCTTCTGCAAGACTTTAGCATTTGTTGTGTTGAAGAGAAAAGAAAACCTCATTTTTTGGAATGATATAAAAAAATATGGGAAAAGATCAGATGTCAAATGGAAAAGCTTGTGAATTTATGTGTACAATTTCCCTTTTGAAATTCTATTTAGTCATTTTTTGTTCATTCTGGAAAGAACTACATAAAATGTGTTGCCTTTATTTGTCTTTCGTGAAACAATTAAACACTTGCATTATAGAATGAAAAGGAAAAAGTACAATCCATTTTCACTTCACAGAGAAAGTTGACGATTAAAATCTATGGAT
The DNA here is from genome assembly GCA_013398175.1 of Climacteris rufus. Classification (NCBI taxonomy): domain Eukaryota; kingdom Metazoa; phylum Chordata; class Aves; order Passeriformes; family Climacteridae; genus Climacteris; species Climacteris rufus. The sequence goes on from VZRZ01004226.1 coordinate 33,243, forward strand.
TGTCTCTTAAAGAGGCTCCATGTTTAAAATATGGCGCTTGCATATTTTGGATAAAATTTATGGGTCAATATACTATTCCCCAAAACAGATAGAAGACCATTCTGCAGAAAGAAATGGTTGGTGGTAGAAATGTCCAATAAATATCTGGGAACTGAAAATAGTAGGAATATTTTTTATGTGTAATGCAGGATATTTTATGAGGGAAAGTTTTTGTAACATACACAGAATTACACAGTGTTTGCCCCTTAGTGTTAATGAAAGCTGTACATATCACTCCCTGCATGTTACACTAAAAGTAGTTTGCTCCCCGAGGTCTAGCAGTTAAATTTGCTATTATAGACTTTCAACTGATTTAAAACAACAGAGAGATAAATGGATGTTTAACACAGAGGCATTGCAAGTCACATTGGGTGCCTGATCCCAAAACCCACTGAAGTCTGTGGGAAGCTTTTCATTGCATTAAATGGGCTTCAGATCAAGCTCCCAGGGGGTTACATGGCAAAGCCACAGTTAAAACATTTGACAGTGTTTGTATTACAAGCACCCACTTTCACAGGGCTAAAATCTCAGTCATAAATATTCACTCTGGATTCAGCTCTTTCCATATTCTGTAGACCAGTTTTCAAAAGTGGGCTTGATAGTTCATAAATTATTATCTGCACAGGTTGCATTCTTATAATAGGAATACACATATGGCACCATAGAGACTATTTATTCGTGTATATATGTGTGTGTGTGTGTGTATGAGTGTTTGCACACTGAATGCAGAAAGATGTGTTGAACAACTCAGCACAGTGAGGACATGTTTGATACCACAGTAGCCTTGGAGCCTTTCCTCATTTTTTTGTTACATGAACGCTTTGACCACCCTGCATGGCAGTGTCCCTCCACTCCAGCTTTCCTCTGATCTTGAGACTTGGGATGAAATTTCACCCACTAAAAACACCTATGTTTAAGTGTGCATCAGTACCTATCCATGAGTGAGCTCCTCAGGCTCCGACTGTAGGCAAAGGAGATCAAGTCAATGCAGTCTATCACACCTAGAGTGAATTGTCCAAGCCTGAGATGCCAAATAACAAATTGCTCCCTAGCTTCAGAGATGTATTGAGTAGATATTCAGTGGTTATGATGGTGAAGAGGATTGACCCTGACTGGATGTCAGATGACCACCAAAGTTACGTTATCCCTTCCCTCCTCAGCTGGGCAGGGGAGAGAAAATATAAGGGTCAAAATAAGGACAGGGAGAGATCAATCACCAGCTACCATTATGGGTGAAACAGGCTTGACCCAGGAAAATTATTTTAATTTTTTACCAATAAAATCAAAGTAAGATAATGAGAAATTAAAAAAAAAAAAAAAACACCTCTCCTCAACCCCTCCCTTTTTCCCAGAATCAACTTTGTTCCCAGTTTTCTCTACCTTCTCCCTCAGCAGTGCACGTGGATGGGGAATAGGGGCTGTGGTCAGTCCATCCCATGTTGTCTCCACTGCTCCTTCTCCTCAGGGGTAGGATTCCTCATACTTCTGTTCTGCTCCAGTGTGGGGTCTTCCACAGACTGCAGGTGAATCTCTGCTCCACTGTGGACCTCCATGGACTGCAGGGTCACATCCTGCCTCACCATGGTCTGCACCACGGGTTGCACAGGAATCTTTGATTCAGGACTTGGAGCACCTCCTCCTGCCCTATCTACGGTGACCTTGGTGCCTGCAGAGTTGTTGCTCTTACATATTCTCTCTCCGAGTTGCAGCTGCCCATTTTTTTCTTGTCTGTTATCCAAGAGGTGCTACCACCATCACTAATGGACCTGGCCTCGGCCAGTGGCAGGTCCGTCTTGGAGCTATCTGGTGTAGGCTCCCTGGGACATAGGGGAAGCTTCTGTCAGATTCTCACAGAAGCCACTCCTGTAGCCCCTCTCTCCCCTCCACCCCTTCCCCTCGCTCCCCAAACCTTGCCATGCAAAACCAACACACTATAATGGGATCTTAGAAAATTAGTTCACAGCTTTAATTTACGTGTTTTAATCTCAAATAGACTTCCAGCTGTGAAGTTTGCCTCTGTTGTCAGAAAACTTGCTGGAGCCATTCATGCTCATTGTAAAGAGGCACAAATAACTGAAAAACAGTGCAGTGAATAACTGTTAAGTTATTAAGGTTATTTAGACATCCCTCTGCCCAAATTAAGGTGCAAACGAGACCATATGCCAGTGTCAATAGTATGGATTTTATTTGATAAGAGAGAGAGAGAAATTAAGAGAAAGAAATAGAAAAAGATGTGGGGGAACAGAAAGAGAGTGACAGAGAAAGAAAATATCACCATTCCATGGATCCCAACGATGTTCCATTGATCTTCTCCAGCTGGTCTTCTTGGTGGAGAGCGTCCCCCAAGAAGCACAGAATTCCACGGACTAATAAATGTTCAGGCTAGGTAGGAAAATCCAGACACCTCCCCTAGTGGGGTACACTGTTTCTTGCAGCAGCCCCTGCATCTGTTGAATCACTTCATATCACACGCAGTCCTGTGGTGCAAGGCCTCAGGTATGAGTCTGGGGGGCACTTTGAGGGGTCTTTGATGGATTATGACACCCCCTCAGATGTCCCTCACGTGAATGTCCTGTAGCTCCTTTGGGGTTGAGGTTTCCACAGCTGAGTCAGGGAGGATGGGTGCTCAATGCCTCTGATCAGAGATTATGCCACACTCAAACCCTCCTTCTCACCACCTCATTTGGGAGTGAAATCTGTGCAAACCTGCTCTCAGCTGTGGGCTGTGGCCTCCCCCACCCCAAACCAAACCACTGAAGGTCAGCAGAGCTGCTGGGTTTGGCTTTCTTGTGGATGCATAGTCTTGTTTGCTTCTCCTCAGACCTGAGATGATTGAACAATAGTGTTCCCTTTATCTAATCTCAGCAGTTTGACTTACAGTCCAAAGTTCCAGTCAGGCATCTCCAAGGAGGGGTGGTGGTCGTGGTTTCTTTATACAGTTTTGCTATAAAAATGTTTAAGGCATGAACTATTTCAGTCTCCAACAATAAGTTTTTACCCTGTTCTCCATTGCCCACAGTGTTGTGAAATCGTACTGTCCCATCCTCTTCAAAGGTATTGTTTCTAGAGAGCACTGAGGTGTTGTTATTGCTTCAATTCTGACATGCATTTCATAAGGCAGCTGATTTGCATGGTGGAGTCCAAAATTCATAATCCTCCAGACTCAGAGCAAGAGTAACAATCTGTTGAATATAAGGATGTGAAATATTCACCTCTAATACACCCTGTCAAGAATGGACACCCACTGTGCAACAGTGGCTTGACCTTGAGGGGTCACTTGGGTCTCAGAGGGAGTGGAAGAATTGTTCAGTTTCTGCTGAGCAAGCTGTGCCATCCGCTAATGTCACCCCTCTGAGTTGTATGCAGCCTTCTACGTCTTTAAGAGTCTCCTGTAAACTGGAATGGGCATCCAGGAGCAGTGAATGCCTGCTGAATGGTGAATAGCTGCCCAAGGGTGTGCTGTACCTCAGGGATAAACCAGGAAAGTATGCTCTTGGGAAGCATTGGGTCACCTCAGATGCTCACAGTGTCCCAAAATCACTTGGAAGATTGACTGTGCAAAATGTGAGGTGTCCACACAGAGCCTGAGTAGCTTAGCATGTAGGAGCAAGTAGCAGGCTGTAATAGCGAAGATGTGGTAGATCCACATCAGGTACCATCCTGCAGCTCTGGCACACTGCCATCATCCTGTCCCTGTAGACAGAGTTTGCCCTCTATTCTCTGTTGTCAGATTTCCAGGATGAGCTGAAGGGGAAATGCAGTAAATTAAGCCTGGCTGTGAAAGACCTACATAACTCAGGAGATATGGTCATTGTTAAAACAGAAGTATCATAGGACCCAGCTGCAGCCTTAATTTATTCCCTCTGTTGCTTAAGAATGGTTGACTTAAATTTCTTTGTCACATTTTGTTGTGAGAACTAACCTTCCGCCAAAATGCTTTGGCATCAGGTGTTTTATTGTTTCAGTGGTATGTTGACTGGTTCTACTTTTCATCAAGTACCCGTATATTACCGCGATGCCCTGTTATTTCGGCTTATCCCGGTAATCAGTCGAGACGCAGAATTAATGAGAGCTGGAGTCCGAAAGTTCTTGTTCAGAGCAAGGGCGGAAAGGGGGGGAACCCCTTTCGTTTAATTCTTATATACACTTTTTGAAATCACAGATCATTGGAGAAAGTTAACACTTCCGTCTCTAACTATATTGGTTACAAGAAGTGTCCGTCAAAGGGATCTGTGTCCATGGGAAAGGAATGTAAAAAGATAATTTTTACAACAACATAGCTATGTTTACAGAAATCGTCCTTGAGACTGTCTAACAGAGAAAACTAGCTATTTTACAGTGAAAAATGGGCAGCACCCGTATGAACACTTTTCAGATACGTCCATCAAGGTCCTTTTCTCTTTCTTGTCTCACTAACTCTGTTCCTGGGATGAAACTACTGTCTTGTCTCCTCAGTCAATTCTGAGAACACACATCAGCACAAAATTGCATGACCTGTGCTTCTTTCAACCTAGCTGGTTAAATGAGGTACGTGTTAGTTTAATTGCAAACTTTTGCGGGACCAGCCTTGAAGTACACACCTTGGAGTGTCTAAGTTCTCAAGGTTTTATGCTCTTTATAGTCTTCAGGAAGGCCTGTAACAATGACTTTGAACTGACTGACATTAGTACGAGCTGTACAGCAAAATTAAAAGTATTGCAAAAGTATTTTATTGCTTGACTTTAAAACTGATTGTTAGGTAAAATTTAAATATTTAATACAAACATACTTTCATTCTTAGATACATATGGCAATTAAAATTTATAAAGCTGTGTTTTAAAAGACCAAATTTCCTTCATGGGAAGTAGGCTCAAAAGTGTGTAGAGCAAGGGTTGGTTTATTGTTTTGTTTTACTTTGGTCTTGGTCTTTACATGAAGGAAAAAAATGTCTACAATGATAATTTTCTATGAAAAATTAGGGGCAGAAAGCACACTGATATGATTCAGAGACCTCATGGTTTAATGTAATAGATTATATTGTACTCTCTGTGATTAAGCAAAAACAACCCTAAGCATCTTTAGTGCTCATATAGCACTATCTATTCTGCATCAGCCAATGATTTAATCAACTGTGACTTTAGCCAGACAGTAAATATATGTTTCTCCTCCCCCAAGAAGCAGTAGATCTACCCTTGTTTGTTGATTCAAACATGGTGTACACTTCAACATTATTAGCCAGTCACCGGTGCTTTAAATAAAGAGAAGATCTATTTGCTTGCAGAGAGAACCACGAATACTTACAGGGTAGAGAAGAGACCTGAAGAAGCAAGGTGGCAATTACCAACTTGAGAATGGGAATTATTTCTCAGCCTGTAACAATACTGTTATATTTTAACAAGAACACTTTTGGCAAGAAAGCAGTGCCTTGTTTTGCTCCCAGAAGAACAGACTGCTGAAAACTACACCGTGGAGCAACAAAGCCATTGATAGACTGATGCTGTAACATCATTTTCTGGGAAGTCACTTGCTTGAGGGCATGTTTCACAGCATGGCACTACAAAGCTGTGGTTACTTTTGGTGAAATGAGTATTCATATAAATGCACTCAGCATGCAGCAAACTAACCACAAAGAAGATAGACAGGTTTGTTCTCCTTCAATATTCTTCTGGTTTTCTTTCTTAGTGTTTCTCCAATGCACAGAGGTGCTTGATGTTCCCTTTATTGCATAATTTGTATTCCTTTCCCACCCTCTTCTAAACGCAGTGTCACTTAATTAGTGGTTACGCCATTAACAGGCAGCAAGAGCAGGATTTTCCAGGGCTTGAACACCTAACACACAATGATTATAAGCTATATCCCTCAAGTGAGTGCCATGTCCTGCATTTAATTCCAGCAATTCTGGCACTCAAGGCCATGCTAAAAGTGGTGGGGTTCTTACGTTGCACCAAATACTGGGAGCACCAAATCTGTCCTCTCTTCTGCAGTACTTTTAGTAGCAGTGGCTTCACACTCTTGTTCTTTGAAGCAAAAGAGACAGGCCTTTCTCACAATTTCCCTGAGCAACAAGGAGAGGAAATTGCTAAAACTGATTCTGCATTTGTACCAGACTCAGAAGCCCTGTTAAATCACCAGTTGCTGCACATTTTAGAGATGTGTTACCATTTTCCCTCTCTCCACCTCAGTGGGCCTGCCAAAGCTAGGATCCTCATTTGTCAGAGGGTGGAAGAGCATAGTCTTGTACCTGTGAAATGTGAACTTCAGTATCTACCCTCAAAGCTACTCAGTCCTGCATTTTTCTTGTGGTTGCTCAGAGAAAGGGCCAGGCAGCAACTCCATTACCCAGGTGTCATCTCAACAAATGGTCATATTTCATATACCAGGAGAATTTCCTTGATTGCTATTTTGGCTTAGCCTGTGAGGGGAGGTTTGTCGACCTCACTTCAATCCCTGTGAAGGTAATGGAGCAAATCATCCTGAAAAGCATCTCCAAAAATGTTAAGAGCAAGAAAGTGATTGAGAGTAGAACAGTGCAGATTTACCAAGGGGAAATAAGGCTTAACCAATCTAATATTCTTCTGTGATTAAATTATTATCTTAGTGAATGGAGAGCTATGGATACTGTTTATGTTGAATTCAGGAATGATTTCAATATTGAACACTGTTTAACATCCTTATAGACAAATTCATGGACAGTTAAGTAGACTGAAAATAACTACTAACCTCAAAATCATGTACAAAGGCCAACTTGAAGCCAGTCACTGGTGGTGCACCCTAGAGTCAATACTGTGAGGAATACGTTATAGCATCTTTATTAGTCACCTGGGTGATGGGACAGAACACATCCTCAGCAGGTTTGTAGGTGATGCAAAATTAGAGGGTGGAGTGGCTGATATGCCAGATAACTCTCCTGCCATTCTGAGGAATTTTGAAGGGCTGGAGAAATGGGACAGCAGCAACCTCATGAAGTTCATCACTGGGAAACACAAAGCCTTGTATCTGGGGAGGAATCTTCTCATGCACCAGTGCACAGTGTGCAGTGACTGACTGGAAACCAGCTTTATGAGGAAAAGCATGGTGGTCTTGTTGGTAGATACCAAGCCAGCAATACATTCTCACACCAAAAAAGGCCAACTGCTACCAGGGTTATATTAGGAAAAATGTTGCCAGCAGGTCAACAGAGGTGATCCTTTCCTTCTACTTAGCCCCAGTGGGACACATGTAGAGTGCTGAATCCATTCCTGGGGTCCTCAGAATAAAAGAGACATAGAGATACTGGAACAGGTTCAGTGAAAGTGCACAAAGATGATCAAAGCATGGAGCATCTGACATGAGATTGTTGTGATTCTTTGGCCTGGAGAAGTCTTTCTCTACCAAAACCAGTTATTACTGTGTAATATAAGCAATATTTATCTCTTTTGTGGTTGTGTTAAAGCCCTACCCTGCACATCACCAAACCCCCCTCCAAATAAAGAAAAAACAAAATAAAAACCAAACTAGCAAACAAAAAAACAATCCAAGAAAAACCAAAACAAAACCAAAAAAGCAAACACACAAACTCTCTGTAAATGACATCAATTTCAGAAAAGTCACTGTTTTTGAAAATGTACACTTCTTGTACTATACAATCTATAGTACCAAGTCCACAGACCACTCAATGAAGAAAATAATTTTTGCATCTATGTCATTGAAATCATTGTCAAGCAGCTGTTTTGTGACAGATGTAGAACTTGTCCAGGTATGCTAAAATGGCTGTGAGTGGTTGGAGAACATTCGTGTTAAAATTGTGGCGCTTATAAAGCTTATATTCTTGCAGAGTTGAACCGAGATATCTCACTTGCACTTGCAACTTTCTTTAGGCACCTCTTTTGTCTATGACTCTTTATCCCTCTCATTCTGAAAAAGTGCAATGCACATTGTGAAACCCCCAGTTTGCCAGGGGATGACGGCAGGTTTGTATGGAAGAGGAATCTGTCTGTCTGAGACAGTCAGAAACATGCTAAGGATGGGAACTGGCAGCTGGTCTATAGGCAGTCTGTGCTGGAACAGGAGCTGCTACCCATCCATACCAAGTATTTAGAGTCCTTGGGTCACTGTCACAGTAGATATAACTCTGCTGGCCCTTCTTCTGACCCTACTGCTTTCCATATTTATTATGTGTCAGTGTAGAGACTCTTTCAGCAGTTCTAGGCAGTTCAAGCAAACCGCAGTGTCACTACAAGGGCTTCAAAAGAGCAGTGCTGACTTTTTGTAGCACTAAGAAGTTTCATCCAGAAAAAATGTTTGTGGCCACTTTCTTAAGAGAATCTTATGGTTGTTCAAACTAGTCTTCCTTCTGAGTTCACAAATTACTTTCCTCCAATATCTTTCCTACAAATGTAATAGTAAACCCCCATTTTCTGAAAAGTTTAATATGTGGTCAGTTAAAATTTGCTCTCACAATGCCTAGTGGAAATGATAGATAAATCTCTAGCTACTTGGAAGATTTGAACACTTATACTGAAGTTAAATATATTACCAAAAGATTGGGCCAGGCTAATCAGCATCAAATAAGAATGAAAAGTATGATTTGAATGACATACAGAATGTTCCATCTCAATCAGGGAAGACAGGGGGACATGTGTCCTAAACAATTTCCCCCTTAATTTGAAAGATTAATTGTACTATTAAGCAAAACTTAACACAAAAATATGTCAAAACGACTCATTCTTTTCTATTGTTAAGACCGCATTAATCATTGTAGATACTGGATTTTTAGTGAGTCTAATTAGCAATTAGATGATGTTTCCAATGTATTTTCTTCAGTCAATTGCTTTCCTTCCTTCCTTTTAAATTGTATACATGCATTTTTCAGTGCAGTATGGTATATGATATGAAACCAGAAAAAGTATAGATGACAGTCACAGATGGTTATTAATATTGATGTTCACCTAATTAAATATCATAACCATGAGATGTTAATTTATAGCATTTTCAGTAAAAATCTAACAGATTTGAATGTATCATCTACATGATAGAAATAAGTCATCTACACAACAATTCTGTAGCACTTAGTCATTTGAGGAAACTCAGCTTCTTAAAAATTCAATTTTACACCAGTCAATTAATTTTATGCCTTTAAATTGAGAAAGCCTCTTCCTTCTGTGCTGCTGTGGAACTTCACTGTAGAAATCAGATACTTTTGTGGTTGATGGTTAGTAGGAAATGCTGGAATTTGCAAATCACAAATAATATCAGACCCCAAAAGATTAGCACTTTGTCATCAGCAAGTTTCATATCTGATATTAGATAACCCATGTTTCTAGGAATACTTTCCTCCTATCTTTTATTTCCTTTTCTGTAATACCAGATATCACATCCTCTGAAACTAGTAGTTTATCATGCCTATTTACATAGCCTAAAACTAGGCATACTCTATAATATCTGAAATGCAATGCATTGCGGCTACATAAAATGCTTTTTCATTGAGAATAGTAGGTTGAGAATGCTGCATGTCACGATGCAACAATTTTTATTTTTAATCAAAGGTTTGTGACTGGCAGTTCAGATTCAAGCTAAACATATTTCATTCAGTCTCCATTCCCTGGTGTAACACAACAGTCAATTGCAATGTTCCAACCCGTCTCCCTCCTCCTTTTCCTATGAATCAATTGTGTTTGTTCACTTATCACCTTCTGGATCGTATTTAATTTATATTTTGGGTCATCAAATGTGGTACAGTATAGCTGCTACCTATTTGTTGTAAATTGTTTCTTGCTGCAGATTCTTATTCCTTTGCTGTGTAATTCATATCTGTTCTAATCTCAGGGTCTAATAACACATCAGTTTTTCAAATGCACTAGATCAAATATGTAGTTTTCTTCAGGGGTCTGGCTGGGGTCTGATCCTCTTAAATACCATCTAAATGCAGATTACAGTTAAGTTCACCTTCTGCCTAGGATCTGATAGACATTTATATTTACTATGCATTTTCCTAAATGGTCTGAAAGTTGAGAAGTGCCTCTATTGGCAGGTCACCCTTATGATCTATTGTGATCATTTTTAGGTAGGCAGGAACTTGAACTCTCCTTTTATTCCCTGAGAAAGCAGAAAAATTAGACCTGAGCAGAAATATAATTGGCTGTACCTGCCAGTGATGGAAGATTGCAATTAGAGAGATTTGACAGCAAGGGCTTCTATCCCTGCTCCCAAAGTGAAACTGCTTAGATGACTTTTTTTCTGACCAATGGCAATGTAAACCATTTTAATGCAGCAGGTTCATGAATCCCAGGCCTGACTTCTGCTAGCAAGTGTAACAATGAAGATACAGTCAGACTTCTTTTATCTAACATATGGATGTTATGAACACATGGAAGATACCAAAACAGGAGATTAACAAGGATTTTATGCAACACACCAATCAGCTGAATATTTAGTCTGCAGAAAATATATTTAAGGAAATTTAGAATAAAAATTTTTTGTGTGGGAGAAATAATTAATAGAAAGAAAAATACCTAGATTATTACCTTTTTTGCTTTTCTGTGAATATTATGTACCTTTTTTTCTGTAGGAAAGAATAGGTGAGGCAAAACTATAAAATTACTTAATATTTCTCTATGATGTAACATGCAAATTTATATTTTTAGTGATTATTTTTGTTTAAAAAATTACTGAAAATATAAGTTTTTAATATAAAAAGTAGCCTTCTAAACCAGTATTTTCCCCACACATGCTATTCTGAGATTGAATATCTTGTCTCAGTAATGTCACTGTCAATCTGAAAATTCAATACAGAACCAGTTCAACTCAGGGACCTATGAGTCAGACCACATGCTAACTAAAATAAAACCAAATTGAATAACGTGTTTAGACACTCTGATGTTAATCATAAGATTGAAAATGCCTGGCTTTGAACTGGAACTATTGGAACTGAGTTTCTTTGTTTGCATTATTACACTTAGGTACATCCAGGCACCTTGAAGAAAGTTCCAAAAAAACTCACAGATGTTTAGGGAAGAGAAAGCTAGATATGAAGCAATGTTTACAGTTTTTTAATAAGAAGTACCAAACATACGGCCTAAATATAGACTTTCATGACAGTTTAGAGTTACTGGTATTTGTAACTTTGAACCCTACTCCAAGGCCTTCAGCACCTTTTAAAACTCCTTTCACAAGTGGAGGAGGAACAATTCTTACCCTCCGAAACCCAGCAGCTGAAGGATATATTATTTTCCACATGAGGATTGAGTATCAGAGTAATCAATTTTTTTTTTTTAATTATATGATCAGAAGGAATAATGCATTTCTGTGTCCAGGGACTGGAAACTAGCCTGCTCATCCTGCAAAAGTATCCTGATCAACAAGAGAAAAGCTACTCCAGTATTTCTTTAAAAGTGTGACACCCAGTGCTTCTCTTCCTCCTTCACTCCAAAGCACACCCAGAGCTGCACAGCTGCACACCAACACTGCTACAAAGCAGAGATTAACCCCCATTCCTGTGGGTAGTGCAGCTTTGAGAGCGACTGACAAGGTGCTGGGTCTGCATCCCCTCGGCAGACGACAGAATTTAAGAAAGAAAGTGTTATAGCCGCTCTGCTGTTGTATGAAGCACTTCCTCAGACTTCATTTTTTTTTTCTCTTATGAAGTGGAAGCTCTGACTTCATTTAGTAAAGATCACAGATTCACACTGCTCTGGTGATATTCTCTGTAATAAACCTAAGTCCCAGGATGATTGGCATATGATACCTGATTTAATTTAGTGCTGATTTTTTGGCCTGGTAAGATAAAGGTGTATTAGGGAAATTAAACACTGGGAAAAGATGCATAGGGAACATAAATTCCCACAGGGCATTTTGGACACTGAAGACTCATATTCAGTATTAGTGTTTAGGACTTAGAGAGTTAGTTTCCATCTTAGGTCAATAATCATATTTTGGACACAGCCCATTGAGCCTTTTCTACATGCACTATCTTGAATTGAAAGGAAGCCTAACATTGCTTAAGACTTCTCAGAGGATTGCTGTCAAGTCACAGAGAACAGATAGAAAAAACATTTTTATTCCTCTAAGAATTTTTTGTGTTACGAAAAATAAAATATTTCTGGCAGATGAGCACTGAAAATTAAAGGGACAAGATATTAACAGTTCAGAAAATGAATCCAGAGCAATGACCAACTAAACAATAAAAAAATGGGCTTGTGAGCTTGGAGTTCATTCTCTCTGTCAAAGTGGCAAGCAGATCTTTATACAAAGAATGGGGATAACAGCATATTCTCTTATCTGTCACCATACGGAGGAGGAGGCTTTCACAAAGACGTTTTTAGTAAAACCACCAGGACAGAATTACAATTACCCACTGTGGACAGATACAGTGAGAAAACCGTCACTGACGCAGTGTTTTTGCTGTGACAGTACTTGGGATCTAGACAGCAATTCTGCAAAAATGCAGAACCTGAAATGAGTGAGCTCAGTTACAGCTTCTATGCATTTTCTTGATTACATCAGCCATTAAAATATGCAGAACAGTATTTTCTAAAAGCTGATTTTCAGATGAAGACAAAGAAGGAGAAGCAGAAAAAGAGTCTCATTTTAGGAAGGAAGCTAGAAATCATTGTCAGACGATTTCAGAATTGAAAGCCAGAATAACACATATAAATTTTAAGTTTGTTTTATACATTTCTTTAAATAGACTTCAAATAAAGCAAGGCATTTACATCAAAGTAGATAACCATTCTATTCATTGCTAACAGATTTTTTTTCTTTCCTTTGAAAGTGTTAAATCTGTGATTTAAAAATAGTATGACAAGGCTGGGCTGCTGCTGTTAATGGGAAGTGGAGCTGTGTGACGAAGCCATGTTGCATCAGATACTAACAAAGAAGCCACAGACTTTTAAGAAAGCGCTGTGTCAATATTGTGCTCTTCATTTGGGATAAAAGGTGCCACTGTTTGCTTAAAGGGCTTATTATTTTCAGGCAAAAATAGTGAGCAAATTTTAGTGTGGGGGTCACTACTAGATGTGCTAGAGCTGAAACTGATTCGTGACAGCATTTCTGTCTTTACCAGACAGTAATTGTGGTCAGTCTATACAGGACTACTGGGCAGATTTGTTTGAATAAATTTGACTGTGAAGACTTTGATCTGAAACAATGCTATCAATGTCATCATACCTAGACTTGCCCTGAGAATTTTTCCTTTGATGTGTGGTGACCTAAGCAGCTCTAAGGGAGATGAGTTAGTAGTAAGTGAAGTAAGCCATGAAGTAAGCCATGAAGTAAGCCATGAAGCTTATATCCCATCCAGTTCCCTCCTTTTCATGTAATGCCAATTGCTTCTTTATTTACACACACTCACACGTCATAGGAGCAGTGGAAGGCACATTCTGAGACTCTTGAAACAATATTCTTCCTCTAAAACATAGATAGATTAATGAACCCTGTGCAACAATCTTTAAAGTAAGAGTTTAACCTCTAATACACATTGTAAATAGCCTTCCACTTTCCCTGTAGAGGCTGTAAAATAGTGAGTCTTACCCCCAAACCTTTCAAAAATTAATATATGATACCTTCAGTCATTTCTCTCTAGGTTTTAATGACTGTCCAAAGCTGAACGGCAATTTGAGCAGCCAAGCAATGAAGAACACAGTTAAATAGGTTTAATATCCAAACCACAGGTTCTTAACACTAAGTAACTGAGAGAATTGCACCTCCCTTGCCTGAGTGATGACACATGGGAACCCAACCCCTCCTAAACCCTTGACCCACCACCTTCCATGGCTACCTACACTCAGTCTCCCCACAGGTGGTAGACAAATGCATTGTGGGCTTTTGACATGCCACATCTTCATCAGTAAAATGTCTCTCCATGAGAAGTGATAGCAGTTGGCCTCTATTAGCTTTGAAGAAATTGTACTCCCAACAGCAATGTCATCCCTTTTGGCACCAGTGTTTTACGTTCTTATTACCCATATTTTACAAAGCTAAATCAAAATGTAACTCGATCTCTAAAATAACAGTCTCAGAGGTGTTTTAAATCCTAAATTGAATAAATAAAGATCAACAAGGCACTCAGAGAAATGAAAGACTGAAAGAAGAACAGGGGTTCAAACCAAATCAGCCTATGTAAAGGTGAGTCACCAGCTCTTACAGTCTTACACAGAACTGTGTAAGGCTGTCAGAGATGTGTAAAAGAGGTAGATTTTCTGCTAGTAATAAAACAATTCAGCTAGGAAACTGTGGTCACTACAACAGTCTGCAATCTATCCTGCAAAGCTAAATTCTTGAGACAGAAACTTTTTTTTGTCATGTATATTCAGCTCTCGACATAAATGAATTTCAGTCCAGATTCAGGCCTTTGCCTGTTGCCAAAATATAGATAACAATATTGCTTTCATTGGTGCAATCTTAGCTCTTATCTGGTTTCATCAGTGCTGGGAACTTGTTCTATTCAAAACATGCTTCATATTAGAAAACACTGCAATACTGTTTTTCATGGTTAATCTTTTATGACTACTGCAGTTGCAAAATGTCACTGGCCCCTGCTGATCCTAGATTTTGGTAAAACTATGAGCATAATGCATAAGCTAATGTTCCAAAGTGTTCTGCAAAGTCCCAGATCTCTTACCATAAATTTGTGACCTGTCTCCATTTGTAATTCTTCTAGGTGTTTTCAGGTCAATTTTGTGGCATCTTGGGTAGTGGCTACATAAAATAGGTCAAGTGGTTAATAGCCTGATTAATCCATTACAAATAAGTCAGTCCTATAACAAACCTCTGCAGAGGTCCACTGGTCGGTAGAAAAAAATTATTCAAGCTAAGAAAGGAGATTTCAGAATATTGTTTTTTATTGGTTTTGCAGTAAGGCTTTCACCCCAAGGGGAAGATAAATTTCTTTGAAATAGGTCAGTACCAAGCAGAAGACAAGAAAAATCTTGTGAAGACAAGAAAATCTTCAGAAATCTACAGGAAGTCAAAATATGATTTGTAAGAATAATAGAGGCAGCTAGAGAGCTACCGTGGTGCACACAAGTACCAGTACACCAGTGCAGTACAATGTGTTCTATAATATCTGTTTGAGTGTGCAATATATGAAATAAATGTGAGGAAAGTCATCTCCAAGAGCTGTCTTGTGAAACTTAGTGCTTCAGGATGGAAGGAATCCTTGAAAACTTTCAGAAAAAGAAATCAGTTCCCGAAATATCTGCAGATCTCTACCAACAGGATGCCAAAAGCTAAGTTCAGAAAAGGCCTAAGAAGAAGAACTGTAAGCTATTGTTTAACTAGAGATGGTACCTTTGTACCATGGTTCTGAAGAAAAAGAACAACCTTATGATTCCAAAGTAGTTTATCTCATGAATTATGAAGCAGTCAGTTGACAACTGCAATGAGACCCTGTGGGGTAGCATCTGAAGTCTGCCATGTCCAGTGACTCCTTGTGCAAATCACTCCACTGATCTCTTAACCATGCAGAGACTAGTGACAAAAATTGGACTAGTATAAATATTAAGTACTGAAATTGGGATGACATTTTATTAGGAAAACTCAAGTCAAGTCTGTAAATATAAATTCTCAGAATGTAAACCAGAGTGAAGCAACGTAGGTATAAATACGTTAATTGTCAGGGAATCTTCTAGCCCAGAGTATGCTCCTAATCCGACTATAAGAAACTGATTGCCAGTCTGAATCAGGAATGTCAGAATTACTACTCCATTAACTCTAATGCCTTCCTGAAGTAGAAAATAAGGTGGGTTAACTAATATTAAATTGTGTTCATCCAGTCAAAAATGTGGTGACATCTCTCTGCCCATATAAAACAATAACTAGAAATGTGATTATGAAGAATATCTGTACTGTCCAGCACAGAAATCCAGAGAGGAACATCAGGGAATTAAAATGTGGATTTCAGAAAAAATTTCTTTTTCTAAAAGATTTCTTGGCACAGCAAGTTAACAGGTGTGCTGTAAACAGCATAGTAAATTTGTTCCTGTTACAGCTGAGAAAGTACATTTTTCCCCATTAGAAGGAAGTCAGAAAATCATTTCTGAATGGGAGTAGAACTAAGGGTGTATTTTTTCCTCTGTGTATTTATATTTAGTGCTAACTCATATTCTGAATGGTAGATTCTCATTTCAATCAAAGTTTAGAACATAACTAGAGCAAAGGTTTCCTACAATTACTACTCAACATGAAAGTACCAAAGTAGTGTACGCACAAGTTGACATGGTACAGTGTGTGGTGGACAGCTTTTTTAAGACCATCGAGTCCTGTGTTATTCTAGTTCTGTGACAGTGTAGTTCCGCTAAAATCAGTGGATTTAAACCCATCAAAATAAACAAAAAGAAGGGATTAGAGGCCCCACAATGCATGTGCAACATAACAGAATCTTTAATGTCTGCTTGTAAAGAGCTGGAGATGCCTGGCCTTAGGCAAATTAGATGTTAAATAAATGCCCAAAGCAATTTGATATAATGGGTTCTGTTCTGTGTTAAACCATAAAATGGCACCCTCTCCGTTCTTCCTGAGAAGAGCTTATTCCAGCTGTCCAAGCAGTCTTTTATAATTCTTACTTGCAACAGACTTTCTGGTCTTCAGTACCATAGATTTTTCCCTCTGATGTCCTTTATTCCCACCTGGAAATACAGATGGCAGAACTGCCTCCAATGTTGCCAGTGTGGAACAGATCAGGCATGGCAGCCTCACTGTCAGTTGTTTGTCACAAGTTCCCCTCTGATCTCTAGTACGGATTTGTTTTTTCCTCTCTAAATTACTTCCTTCCTTTGGGCTTCTTCCTTGTTCTGAAGGACTCATCATATGTATTGATAGTATTTAGGGAAGCAGGGTGTTCTGTGCTACAGAAGTGACAGAAATAATTCTAAAGGACAGGTGACCTGAAACAATAAATAGTGGGCAGATGCAGGCAAATTGCCTCAGTAAGCACTGTGATTGTGTATGAGCCTTTCCACCTGCTAATGAATATGCATGTGGAAAATAAGAAACTTTTTTTTTTTAACTGTATTGAGTTTGCATTGGTAGTGAATAAAGGATGATAAAATGTGAAGTCATCCATATTTAAGATTCAACAGAAAATGACAGTTATAATCTGCCCAAGAATAAAAATAGGTTCAGAAGCAGAAAGTTTCTGAATGTTAGAAAAAGGAGATCTGCAACACCCAGCAAGCATTCAGGTCTGGGGCAGGGGAAAGGTAAATTTACAGATGGGATGCAGTCTGAGGCCATAATTTTCAGAATGCCAATGATCTCGGTGCTTCTTTTTAATCCTACTTATTACTTTGCCAGGCTGAAAAGAACTTTATGTAATCAAAACCAAAAAGAAATTAATCTGAGAAGACAAAGGTTATCATCAAAGGGTAGCATGGTAAGGAAAAAGACAAGGCTGATGATAAAAACATAGTGAAAACTGGCAGAAGAGAACCTCCACAGCTGTAAATTTTGCCATAAATTTGGGCATTATTAGAAGAACATAGTCAGACTATGTTATGTTAAGAAATTTGCTTCTCTTGTGTTTCCTAGAACAAGGGTCATAAATAGATGAGAATGCAAATTAATAAATAAAGTATTAGTATACATTGTCAGCTACTGTATAATCCTGGACTTGATTAAAACACTTTGACACTTAAATGTTGACCCTCTCCTAAAGGTAGATCTGGTTTTGCCACCCACAATATCATGTATTGCATAAACCCTGTCAGTACTCAGTTGTGATGTAAACCCAGATGGATCTTCAAATGCAACATTATTTTGATCTTTGCACTGCTGGAGTCATATTCAGGGCAGTTTTCAAACCAGCACAACCAGACCGAGCCTTTCACAAAACACAGAAGTCCTGGGTGCTATGTGATGTGGAATCTCCTCCCAGCTGTATACCAGAAGAATTTAATGTATGGATTTGTTTGTTAACAGGACTGGCTTGAAGCAAAAGCTGAAATTCAGATATATCTGTGTTATTATCTGTATTATTCTGACGTCAGGAGCTCCTTCTTTTATGTAAATATTAAATAGTTGTTACATTTAAATATTATTTTACCTAGAAATATGCATATCCCTAAATCTAATGGCTTCCTGTGTATCAAACAGGAAGACAGCAGTTTCAGGTCCTTCCTCCAATTAAGAAATACAGGGATTTAACCCTGAATCTTGCTAATTAGTTATTTACAAAACTGGTTTCAGAAAGATAAAGCTTCTTGTTTGAGGTACATGAGTTTTACATGAGGTACTACACATCCCTCCAATCTGGTGTCCAACAATTACCTTTACCACTAAAGATTTAATGTTGGGTTGTTTTTCTTTTCCTTACTCTCTGTTTTTTACTTGTTCTCTGGTACTGGCTTTCTGGTGTTCCTTCCCTTTATTTGGATCCTGGTTTTGGATACTAAGTCTGGGTAGCAGAGCAGTTCAGCAATAAATGGTGCAACTTCCTGTCTTCCTGGGCCTTGCTTTAGGAGTTTTGTCAACAGCTTCACAAGGATAAAATTCAGTCTTTCTACAGAGAAACATATGGGGGCCAAACTTTCTACCCTGTACATCAGGGCTGTGTCTTGCTGTAGCCAGAATCTGAGCTACAGCATTGAGTGTTACATGGGTTTTGCAGTGTAACTTCAGGCTGACAAAGCATGCACAGCAGCTGTCATTGTTAAAATCAGTTATTCACTGTGAAGATTAAAAATTAATTTTTCTTTGAGTCAGGATCTTTGTTCACCCACACAGCCCAGTGTGAAATTGTGTAAAGATGCTTTGCCCTAAATCCGTCCAACCAAAGACTGCAACCAAAAGTGATACTGTACAAAGTGATTCTTCAGTAGGGATAATGAACCTAGCTAACCCAACAGCGTTGCCTTTGGGAAAAAGTAGCTTGCCTTGATGTGATCAGTCAAAACCATCTGTGAGACCTCTACCCAGCAGTGAATTATTTCCTGTGAGTTGCTTTCTAGTATGTTTTAGTCACTGAGTTGATTTACAGTTGAACAAAATTTAGGATTTAGAAGGCTTAAAAGGGACGAGCCCTTGAGAGAAGTCAAGCATGCCTGTTTCCCAGTGCCTGTACCTCCACCACACACATCTCAAAGGTCTTTAGCTGAGCCTGAGCCACAGGAGCTTGCACTGGCCATGTATTTGCTTGTGACCCTCTAAAACTCTGCTATGATCCAGACTTTAGCTGACCTACATCACACCCACAGCTTCATTCCTGCTGAAGATAAAACTTTCCTTAGTTTAAGACACATGATTGTTGACTCTGCAGGCGGTAGAAGCACCCTGCAATGCAAATAAGTTTTGTCTTGGCACACAATCGACTGCAAAACAAAAATGACAGTGTGCTAGGAATACCTGTCAGGACCCTTAGTTTCCTGTTGTTCCCAAACAAGTGGGCTAGCTGCCATATAAGAGAGAGGTTCATTTGTACCTCATATTAGTGTTGCTTCACTGTTCTCTTAAGGCTATGTGCAGTGCCCTCTTGTCTGTGAGGAGAGCTATGGGGAGAGCACGTGCTCATGCTGGAGACTAAAGTTGCCTGCTGGGGGATGGCAGATGCTTGTTCACCACTCTGAGGGGGTGCCCTAAACTCTGGGGAAGAGGGATTCCAATTCCAGGAAGTCCTCTAATGCACAAGTAGAGTATTGAAAATGCAGCATCACTCTCTTCATCGAATGTCTTTCTTCAGAAAAGGCTGAGCAGACTGGATCAGCAGTTTTCTATTCATCCTGTAAACCCCCAGTGAAAGACAGGTTCCTGATTTAAATGCCCTTGACTTCTGCAAAGACACATTTGTCCAAAAATGACTAAAAGACACAAAAAGGTTCCTCAAAGCAGGAATTTCTACCTCAGGCCTAAACAGAAGCCTGCTTTATGCAGAAAACAAGGGTGGTCAACATGGGAGGTTGATAAGATCTGTCATTGGCTATCCAGGGATTCAAATTTTGTTAAAACAGATTTTAAACTAGGCTTCTAAATAGTGCAGGCTTGATCTTGATTTAAGTTTGCTTCTGTACAAATTATTAAGCATACGGTAGGTCTATTTTTAATATCCAAGTATGTGCAGGTTTGCTTCTATTGAGTCATGGCTAATTAAAATAGTTCTGCTGTTCACCTCTAAATAACATGATTTATTTATATATTTATTTAAGCAAAGAAAGCTTTTAAAAACACATTTGTAGACTTTTGAAAAATTTGACACAGGGAAGTACATCTCTGCATATTCCTTTAAGGATCTACATGGTTACTCAAGGAAAATCTAACAGTCTGGTAGAGCACTGGTTAATTTTATTGTCTGGAGAGAAGGAAATTTTCAGCATCAATATTTAAAATTGAACTATTGACCTGAACACCTGTTACACTTCTTTCTTATCTTTTTTTCTTCTTTTATTTCAAGAGTACTAATTTTCTGCGCATGGCAGCTCTTGGAACAGGTGCAGTGAAGCAGAAGTTAGAAGAATCTGTTTGTTCTGATTGCTGGCCAGAGGGCAACACAGGGCTACACAGTAATGCTGAGGGCAAATGAGCAGCTCTTTCAAACCACACAATTTTTCCTTCCTGCTTATTTCTTTGTTTGTGTTTTTTTTTCAAAGAGCTGAACATATCAACATGTTTTCAAACTTTCTGGTTTTAACAGTGAGTCACTGAGAGGTCAGGTTTATTTTAAAAACATATTCATTTTATGTAAAGAGTAGAACAGTGCATGTGCAGGTGAAATAAATGATGTCAAAAAAAAGCTACATAGCTCACATTCAGACGTAAAGAATGAAACTATTAAATACTGTATTAAAAAGCTTCATGGATGTTTGCATGCATAATTTATTTAATTTAAACTTTTATAATCACTCATACTTTATAACAATACAGATTTTGCCTTCTATCTCAACATCCCAAAATGCATGGCAAACATTTTGTGAAAAAAAAAAAACAAACTAGTAACACCACTGTAAGGTAGGAAAATAGAAATAGCATCGTATGATTGTTGGAAACCAAAACAAAAAGGACAATTTTGCTAACTCTCATGAATTTTTCATGTCTCAAATTACTTGGTATTTTTCTTTAAAAAAACTTATTTTATTCCCATGGTGCTTTGCTTGGTGATGAAGTTGTCCCAAGGGTTTCTGCTTCTTATCCTGCCAATACACAGACTAGTGTCCTCAGCTACACTTGCACAATTGTTAATAAGGATGCACTGTAAAATTTGGATTGTGAAATTATCTGGATTTGATAAGAGTCCTGATACCTGTTGCCTCCCTAAATTGTTATCTTAGCATGTTTTATATTCCTAACCTATTTTCTAGCACAGTGGCCCTGTGGTGGTGGTAATGCAAATGAAGGGGAAGTGAACCACAGAGAAGGGACAGGAATAGGCATCTGCTGTTAGATGGGACCCCTCTAACAAGCCATGTGGGACTGCATACCATTGCTTTCAATAGCTTGCTTTTCTAAAAGGCACAAGTACACAAATAAAACCTGTGCCAAACATGGACTTTGGGGCAAATAGAGGTTTATATGACTGCCTATGTTTTATGCATGTAAATCCAATTAATTCCAGTGAATAGAGAAATTTAACTGAGCTCTAATGTTACATTTCTCTCACAGCCAGGAACACTAACTGGTCTCCCAATATAAATATACAGTTAAGACTTTGTTCAGACTTTCAAAACTCCTAGGAATGAATTGTGGTATACTCTTACGTAATTCATATTATCCCTATTCTTCAAGGTTCTTGGCAATACGTGTCTTATACACTGCAGAGAAAAGGATGATTTAATGTTCATAGAACCACAGAATACCCTGAGTTGGAAGGAACCCACAAAGGTCACTGAGTCCGACTCCTGACCCTGCACAGGACAGCCCCACCTGTTACACCATATGCCTGAGAGTATTGTCCAAACATTTCTTGAACTCTATCAGGGTGGTGCTCTGACCACTTCCCTGGGGATCCTGTTCCAGTGCCCACCTACCCTCTGGGGGAAGAACCTTTTCATAATACCTAACCCAAAACTCTCCTGACTCAGCTTGATTTTGTTCCCTCAAGTTCTGTCAATGGTCACCGAAGAGAACAGATCAGTGTCTGCCTCTCTACTTCCTCTCATGAGGAAGCTGTAGCTGTGGTGAAGTCTCCCTTCAGTCTCCTCTACTCCAGGCTGAACAGACCAAGTTACCTCAGCTGCTCCTCATACAGATTCCCCTCTAGATCCTTCAACATCTTCGTAGCTCTCCTTTGAACACTTTCTAATAGCTTTATGTATTTTTTATATTGTGGCACTCAAAACTGCCCCCAGCACTCGAGGCAAGGCCAGCCCAGTGCAGAGTAGAGCAGGACAATCCCCTCCCTTGCCCAGCTGGCCATGCTCTGCCTGATGCTCCCCAGGACACAGTTGTCCCTCCTGGATGCCACGGCACAGCTGACTTCCTATTGTCACAGTACATTGAGTATCTCTGCTATGTGAGATTGTGTACGATGGCTTCTACTTTGGCCCTGGAAAGAGCTTTCATCATGCAGTAAACAGACACAGGAAAATAAGTAGGCATAATCACTACTTCCTTAAAAGGAGAGATAAAGGGTGAAGCTGTTACTGTACTGAAACTGAGCACAGGCATGCTGTTATGTTCAAAGGATCCAGGATTTCAACCAAGAAATCAAAAGGCCTATTACCTCTTCCAGAAGAGAGCAAAGCCAGTGTGAGAGAAAATATTAATCATTTCAAAGAACTAGTTGCAGATGTCTCATCATAATTCTTAAAAAATACATGGTCTGAAAATTAAATTATGAGCAGAATATGGGACAATAATAAAAAAGTCAGAAAAAATATTGAATCAGCTTAGAATTGTGCATCGATCAAAGATACTTGTTTCTTTGCTTATAAATATTATTGCGATATACCCAAGACAATGTACATTTTGTGAAAACTTTTTGTACCTTTTGTGAAAACTTTGAAGATTTCTGTGAAAAGGATTACTTGCATGCTTAAAAAAAAGACATGAAATGGACCTGAGTTGAAAATGTTCCATTTTAGACAGGAAAGATGAGGTTCTTGTCTCAGTCTTTTACTGGACACTGCATCCTAATCCTCGGAAACATATCTATGGGAAAAGCTGTTAAAATCAATAACATAGAACAGTTTTTGTCTTTAAAAAAATGTTTCCCTGACATAAAATGATCAGTTTGAAGTGTTCTCACCAGCTCTCATCACTGTTGCCAGCAGCACTGAATGCCTTGCACACAAGGGAACTTCTTTATTGTGCTCCAGGATCTCATAATCTTGAAAGCAAACAAAAAATCCCAGAGAAACTAAGACAGATAAAGAAACAAGGAGAAAAGAGAAATTAAAATGGTAGTAGAACAAGGGATTATGTGCTAGAGAAGAAAAGGTAGGAGAAAGTACTGAAAATTAACTGATCAGTGGTAGGTTAACATGTTATTAGTAACCCTTAACAAGTTTTGGTTTAGATTAAGAACATTAATATTGCCAGCCTTTCTCAGCAAGCCTGTAGGTTTCCTCTCTCCAGTGTATTTTCAACATTTTTCCTTACCTTTATCTGATAGGCTGGCAGGGAACCAATCCCTGAAGTAGACCTGAAAACCTGAATTGATTATGTTTTCCCGATCCAAAGGAGAAAGTGGAATATTTTGGTAGAACCAGATCAAAAATAACTGTATTTGTAGGTCAGCTCAGGAAGAGCTCACGCTCTAGAAAACCTAAGAAAACTCAGACAGCTGTGTGCAAAGAATGCCTAAATTCACCCTTATCCCTTGTATTGGGTCTGACTGAGGTAGAGTTCAGCAGCCCTGCCAGTGCTGTGCTTTGCATTGGGAGTTGATAACACAGCAGTGTTTTGGCTACTGCTGAGAAACACTGTCCCTCTAACATTCTCCCCCCCCATCAAGGGGCAGGGAGTGGTTAAGACCTTGGGAGGGAAAACAACCAGATCAGCTGACCCAAAGGAACCAAAGGGATATTCCATATCATATGACCATATGTCAGCTCAGAGATAAAAGCCAGGGGAGAGAAGAGGAAGGGGGGGCATTCGTTAATGTCTGCTGTGGCAGTGTGCGAGGCTAGAGCCTCAGCAAGAAGACCTCGGCGTTGGTGGAAAAAGGCACGGCACACGGCCCTCTGAAACAGCCTTTCTGGTTAGGGTGACAAAGCAGCCCATTCCAGGATTCCATTCGGTTATAGTTTGCATATGTTGTTACAATTGGTTTGTACCCCAGTTATGTAATGCCCCTTTTATGGTTATGTTCCAGCAAGTTCTAAGTTTCTCTGTACCCCGTTGGTTACTTTGAATTTTCTGTACCCCGATTGGTTGTTGCCACCCTTCCCCACCTTATAAAACACCCCGTTTCCGGGCAGTTGGGGTCCTCTGCTCCAGATCCCTTCAGCTCTCCCGGACCCTGTTCCTGTCCGCCTTTCCCTGGACCCTCGCTCCCTTGAATAAAAGAGCTGAAATCTCTGGACAGAGACCCCTCCGGAGTCTTTACTCTCGCCGCGTCGCCGAAGATACCACCGGGCTGCGGGCAACCCTCTACTCAGAGGAGCCGGCATTTGTCCAGCCAGGCACGGCTGGGACCCTGCTTTGTGGGGAAAGGAGCTGCCGCTTCACTGCCTTCCCCCCGCACCACCAGGGGCAAGCCAGTGCGGGACGCCGTGCGCCCTCGGGCCAGTCCCCAGCCCTCGGCAAGGCGCGGTCACCAGCGCGGCTACAGTCTGCCTTCCAGAACAACCACTACATGTGCTGAGGCCCTGCTTCCTGGGACATGTCCGAACATCCCTTGCTGATGGGAAGTAGAAATTGACTTTTCCCCTTTTGCTTATGCATGCACAGAGCTTCACTTTTTCTTTCTATCTTCTATCGCTTCAAGAAAAACTGCCTTGTCTCAACCCACTTGTTATTTTTTTTTTCCATCTTGTCTTCTCCCCTGTCCTACTGGGAAGGGGAATGATAGAGCAGGTCAGTGGGTACCTGGCACCTAGCCAGAGTCAAACCACCACATCCCTGAACCCAAAGTATTTGGCAAAGTAGTGGCAAAGGGTAGGGGGCAAATCACTGTATGAAAAGGTGGGCAAGAAGTGACAGGATGG
Organism: Climacteris rufus; assembly: GCA_013398175.1. NCBI lineage: Eukaryota > Metazoa > Chordata > Aves > Passeriformes > Climacteridae > Climacteris > Climacteris rufus. The sequence goes on from VZRZ01004226.1 coordinate 58,310, forward strand.
TGGGTAAGACTACTTCACCTTAGGTCACTGGTTTCCATGAAGTGCACGTTGGCAGTTAGACACTAGGTAACTCTTTAAGGACCTAAAAGTCAAATGCTTCCATTTTTTCTTAAAGACACTAAATTATGCCACAGTAGAAAGCTAAAATGCATTACATCTTACAACATGGCTTTTACTGCACAGCACTGAAGGGCTGTTTACTGATCAGGTGCTCCACCCAGGAAAACAAGAGCACAATCTGAAAGAAGTTGAGGTTAACACTTGGGAAGACTGTATTTGCCCTAAACCTCAATGGATTAAAGTGGCCTTTAATGACTGTACTAAGAGTAAAACAAGTTGAAAGAGGCACTGTTGCCAGAGATTGCCTTGCATGCATTTTGGTGATGAGCACAGGAATACTTAGCATCTTTATTATCATTTTACCTTCTGCATCCATCCCAATTCAAAGTAGGGAAGGGGAGGTAGGAGGGTGATCAGGGAGAACAGTAGGAGAATGGCTATAGATGTTATGATTTCTGACTTTTAAACTGCAGCATCCAAATGTGTTAATGGTTTCCTTTAGACCGATAGGCTTATGATTCCTTCTGAAGAATAACATTCAGGGGTGTATCTCTTAAAGCGCTTTCATAACACACTTGATTACTGTTCTTGTCCTTTACCCATGATGTAGTTGGATTGACAGAAGAAGACAACAATGCCTGTGATAGTCTGTGGAAGAGGAAAGAGCTTGCAATTAATTTCAGAGTAGCCTTACTGTTGAAAAGAGAATTGTAAGCTGCGTAAAATCCGGCTAGGTGGCATCAGCTAGATCACTAGCTGATGTCAATAATGAAGCTGAACTACTTGCTGTCCAAAGTCCAGTTGGTGACATTATAGATGGAACATGCTGGGAAACTAAGCACTGTGGAGTTGCTTATTAAGGTAATTTGGGCTGACAAGAACATGAACTGACCTATAACAACCTGGTTTGTGTTTCTACAGCCAAATGCTGTGTTTTTCCACTGAAGTCATTCCCATACTCAGAGCTGCTGGTATGAAACCTTGCTGGTAGTTTTCCACTTTATCTGTGATTTTTTTTCAGAAAGAATGAGATGCTTATAAGAAAGCTGAGGCTAAGGAAATGTCACAGTGAAGCATTATGGAAATTTAATATAATTGAAAAGGAAGGAATAACAAAGAAAGTGCAAATACTGGTTGAACGCCCTCCATGCTTCAAAAGGTTAAAGTATGGGTAAAAAAGAGCTGTTTTCTATTCCTGGAGTTTTCTTTTAGCATTGGGTGGGAAGGAGCCTTACATGCTCTAATCTTTTCTAATCTCTAAACTTTCCTACAGAAGTTATGTGATGCAACTCTTCTTTATATTTTAGGTTTCAAGTGTCTCTGTCTTCTTGCTTCTGCCTTCTGTAAATCTTCATATTGTAACATGCCAAAATTTAGCTATCCAAGAGGGAGTTTTCTGGAAGACTCTCTCTGAAATTTATATGGATCATGTTCACCACTCATCAGTGGAGGAGTGTTAGTGCAAAGAGGCAGTTATTTTATTTCTTATGTATTTAATTGTGTTAATATATAATAATGATTTTTTTTCTGTCAGCCCAAAAGCTCCATTCTTTCAGCTGTAAGAGAAAGGAAGCTGAAGTACTCAAATTGTCAAAAAATGTTAAACTCCATCCTTTCAAATGATTCAATGTAAGATTTATTTCAATGGAAAAAGAAATAAATCAGAGGGGAAGCCGTTTTACACAAAAAATGACTTAGTTGTTGATGTCAGAGTTGGCCATACAATCTGAAATTAAAAACATAGTTGATGGAAGGGACATATTTTTTGTGAAAATTTTCAGGACAAAGGTTTCCATTTCTCACCTGTTTTTTCTTATGTTTTTCACAAAAGCTGACACTGTCATAGGCTTCAGCAGTTCTAAATGGAGGTGAACACAGGGAACAGAGATTCCTTTCAAGAGTGATCATTACCAGACAGAGGAATTGAAGAAATGTCAGTGCCATTGCTTACACTTGAAACATACATATTCTTCCCCAGATTTCTCTTCTTTTTCTCCCTTATATTTTCACACTTAAGTCCATTAAATATTATCGAATGTCATATACTTGTCAGATGTATTAGATTTTTTTTCAATGGTTTTTCATAATATCTGAAAATCCTGAGAGTTTTTCTTTAAATGAATATATACTCACTAATCCCTTGAAGAGGTGACTTTTTAAAGAGGTTTCATTAACACACATACAAAAACTGTGACAAAAGAAATACAACAGACAATTACAAGCCAGAATCTTATAGGAGTGACGGCCCCTCCTTGTTTCTCGGGAGGTGAGGAAGGGATGTGCCTTGTTAAAAGAAATCTCCTAGGAAATCCCAATTGAGCCACCTCTGCCTCTCCTGGGACCATTGCTGCTTATACCAGTGTAATTCCCATCCATGACCCAGTAGCTTAACTCCATACAGTGCCTAGGAGAAGCTGCTTGCAATATTGCTGACAGAACTTGTAGCTCAGAATTAAAGTATTGTGGCGTGCAGGGTTATTATGGATAAAATGATATGATCCTCACAGGATGATGGCGGTGCCAGAAGAAGCATTTATTGCACAGTTCTTATTGCTTTTATAGTGTGATATAAACAGGTAACAGGAAGTCACTCTATCCCATGGTGTGAGCCAGTTACCGTCTATTATTCCTTATAAGGGAACAGGTAAACCATGCCTTATATAGAAGAAGACAGGGTTTCTCACGGCTAGCACGGTCAGGACACAATGACGCAGAATGCTATCCTTCAGCTTCCTTTGAGGGCAGAATGTTTTGATCTCAGCCTACAGGGCCTGTCCTGGGCCTGCTCCTTCATGGCCTGTATCTTGTAACTCCACATGAAAGACTAAGTTTTATAATTCTGGCCTATTTTTAGCACTGCTTCGGCTTAAATTATGAACCCATTGTCAAAGTTAGTCACCCATTCGAACTCTTTCTCAAAATATTGTCAGAGGAGGGACTGAGCCTGATAACTCAATAATTCTTTCACACAGGGCTTTGCCTATGCATATTTGATTTGTCATCTGCTTGGAGTAACATGAACTTTTGTTTCTCACAGAATTTTGCTGTAAAGTATAGCCATGATATAATGGTGTCCTTTTTTTCTAGTTGGAATTCCTTCTCCTCCCATGATCTGCTTTCGGGATCAGTTGCTGAAAGACAGCTCCTTACCAGACCTGGCACAAAAAAATCCCTGCCCCATCACCTCTCTCCTGTAGATGTGGGGTAGGACACTCACATTCCCTCCAATCCTGTCCTGTTCATCTACTTCATTGCCAGATCTGAGCATGATGTCTTTGAAAAAGAAAATCAAACCTGTTAAAGACTACATAAATCACACCAAAAGAGAGAAAACTATAAATCTGAAACCCTTGACATCAGAGGGAGTTGTTGCAGATAAAAAGTGCTTACGAAAATTACTTATCTCAGCTCCTCAGGCAGAAGCCAAGATAAGCAGTTAGGGGAGGTGATGCTCATGATATCACACTTTACAGTATTTGGGTAGGAAGCAAGGCCTCATATTCCTGATCTCAAAATAGTTTTTCTTTAAACAGTCTTTAAACAGTCAGTCATTGCCCCAGTGAGGAAAGCAAGACAAAAATATTTTGCATTCAGAAAGCAACTAGCTGAATACCAACCACTCTACATTTTGTGACAGTTGTCACGGGGGTATGTCACACACCCGTACTATGTCAAAGGAACATGTAAGAACATGGAAAGACTATTGGATCTTGGACATTGTTGGCCAAATCATGCTTTTTTCCTTGCTGTTCTCATTCCAACACAGGAACACACAGAATTCTTCAAATGTCACAGTAAGAAAGATGGATAAATTGCATTTGTATGAACATAAAATTCAGATCCTCTGTCTAAGACTCAAGATCACATTGGGAAGCAAGAAACAGCAGCTGTCACAGTACTTCCATGCTGAAATTAATATAAATTTAGGGAGTAAAGAGAAGCTGGAAACAAAAATTCACAGTGCAAATCTAATCCAGAACTGTACTCTAGGAAATTCTACTTTGAATGGAGGGACAGATTAGGCAGTGAGAAAGACATGGAAATATGAACTAGAAATTGGAACTGTATAAAAATCTAGCCACCCTTAGAGGCAGTGTGTTTGAAGTTACACAATTGGACTTCAACAGAAAGGAAGCAAAATTACAGAACTGCAGAAGACATATCATGCCTCAAGCAAATATAGAAGACCCCAGGAAGGACATTGTCTTAAATGCTAAGTTCGGTAAAACATTGGAGGGAGAAGTAAAGAAGCATGAAATAGCAGAAAAGCCCTGAAAGAAAAGAATAATCACAGGTTTCTTGAAGACTTGGTGGGAGTTTTTGCTTTTATGGTAGGAAAAGGGAAAAGTAATAAAAGTTGGGATTAATATAACCTAATCTCACCTAGTTTTTTCTCTAGGCAAAAGAGAGAAATAAGTATTTTTAAAGTGCATCTTACCCTGTCTTGTACAAGTTTTCTAAAGCAAATCAGATTAGTGATGGCCTAAAAGTTCCTGTGTCTCTTTGTCAGGTAAAAGAAGAGTGTAAAGTGACTAGCTCAGATGACAATATCTAGATTGCAGATGTCTACATATCATTTCCCAAAGTGGCTAAAACTCCACAGGGAAATTTCAGAACACAAAGCTATGAGACAGAACAGTTTACACAGGTGTTCACAAGGTGCCACTTCAACATCACATGCTGACATGTAAACTCAAATAGTTTGGCAGTTCTATTGAACAAACTTTGTTGTTAGCATTACAGGTACATTTCAGAAGCTGAAAAAAGCAAACAAGAACCAACTAACTCACCACAGAGGTGCTAAAATGCACCTGACATCATTATCCTAATGAAACTAACAGAGTTGTCCGGTATAGTCTGAAGAATACAAGACTTCTTCTGTTAGTTAAAACCACAACACTATCAAAGAACCCAAAAGTAACACTATACTCTGGAGAAGGGAAGATCATTTGAAATGTAACTATGAAGAACAGAAGAAGACAGTGCAAAACAAGAGACTACATTGAGGTCTAAAATGTCCTATTAAATCCAGGTGTCACAAAGAAGGACCTTTGGGAGTATTCTCCACTTCTTTCAATCACGTTAGAGAGTTTTCTTGGCTAATGATAATTATTCTTTTCCCTTTCAGACTATTATTACCAGCTCTAAACTCAGCTCTATGCAGTTTTGTCCTGGCACAGAAACAGGAAATGTACAACAGTAGAAGAAAGCTGAATTTTTTTACCTCTAAAAGCAAAGCTAATACCTACCTGGGAGAACTGAAAATCAGTAATATGGTTGGAAGTATTAAGTTCTTCTGGAATTCAAGAAAAATACCAATATAAAAAAAATGTAGACTTATCTTTGGCTGCAGCCTATCTTCAGCTCAATCAGAAGGGAGTGTGTGACATAAACACATGTCCTGGATTGTAACGTGCAGATTCCCAGATGAAGCCAAATGAAGGTTAACTGCTCTCTGGAAAATATTAAGAAAAATTCTTAGCAAACTGCCTAGTAAAAAATAATTAGTGGCTGAATGGGGCCTCATTATTTTCATTCCTGTAACCTGTGCTTACTGTCTCTATTATGTGCATCCTAACCATTAAACACTATGGTCATATTTTTTGTCTGGCAGAGTAAGTATTTTATGAATGCCTACAAAACAGCTGGAAGGAGTCAGAGAAACTATGTTTACTCGGGAGACAGGTGATGCAAGTCATGCAGGTTCAGAATATTCTCAGAGCTGAGGCTGAAATGACTGCACTCACAGACAGACACCTTAAAGCTCCTGGCTTTAGATAAGGTACTGCATGATGCCAGACCTGAACAGTGTGTTCCGGACTTTCTGAATGAAGGAACTTCTGGAGCTAAAAATAACAGGACTTCAAACCCATTTTCAGGTCTCATAAGAGATCCAAGTAAGTTATGTAGCAGCTCAAGATTTTGACCTTTCCTAGGAAAACATTTAGGGGACATTAGGGAAGCATTTAGGGAACATTAGGGAAGCATGATTTATTGATTTCAGTTGCCTCTAGGCTTAATCAGTAGCTAAACAAAAATATTGTGTATCTACACTTTTTTACACAGTGACTCCTGTGGTAAATGGTCAGTATTGAGATACCCTATTTCTGTGGGGGATGGCTGTACAGCATGAAATCCCAGAACAGAATGTGTAAGTGTGTCTAGTCAGCTCTGTTCCAAGGAGGAGATCCGGAAGACTGGGAAAAGGAGGGAGGAGGACCGGAAGACAGTCACCCTGCCTAAGAAAAACAATGTGGCCAGTGGCAAAAGGATGTGCTGACCAGTGTGATAAAGAGGTGTGTGAATTGCATCTCTGTGCCTCAAGAATATGTCCTCTGAGACATCATTGGTACCATGCTCTGACGATGTCCAGAATCACAGATTGCTGAAGCTGGACTGTTTTCACAGTTCAGGGAAAACATCTCTCCCTGCATGCTTGTGCATCTTCATACTGCCGCTTGGACATGTGTTGTTGGCCACCATCGGAGACAAGGTGATGAACTACACAGACTCTTCATGTGAACGCCCATAGATTAATTGCAACATTACCTTTGTTTTTACACACATTTGTATCTGCCCATTATTCTTCTCAGTAGGAAAACACTTTTGATGGTTTATCTGAAGATAGAAATACCAGAACATTAGCCTTCTTTCATTGTTTGGTCGATGTCTTTGTGCGTTGCACATTGGTTTTCAGTGGAGGGCTTTACAGGTTAAAAGGAAGAAGGTGTTATGGAGGACATAAGGCAGAACTCCATATTGGAAACTAAGAAAATGGGATACACTCAAAATGAAATTTCTGCCCTCAGTGTATGCTCTGCTACACATCTAGAGTCCTTATTGATAGTGTTTTAAACATTGCCTGAGTTGCGAATGAAAGGCGGTTTGTGACAGGCATTAGGGTCAATGTAATCTTTATTTTAAATGTTATAATTAAAATAAATGCTGTTTTTCACTGCTGCCAGAAGTAATCAGATGAAAGAAGGAGCTTTATTTAAGTGGAAAAATCATTACAGGTTGAATGTCTTTGTACACTGGTTTTAGAAGCTGTCTATAGCTGAATAAATACTAAATACTCTTTTATAATGTGAGGTAGGTTGTGTGTTGAGGCTTTAATAGCTACTAACTCATTTAACTGGAGGGTGACATGAGGTTAATCAAAGGTCGCCTGAGTCCTGGTGGATGTTGAATGGGAGTTGACAGCTTTCCAGAGTAGCACACAATTCATGGGGAGGTTTTTTTTTGTTTTTTTTTTCTTCAGGAGCAATATTCATCTGGGATTGACACAATGCTGAGTTTCAAAACGATTAATTCAAATCCTCAAAGACTCTGCAATAGCAGACAACTTTTCAAGTCTTATCCCGGAGAAAAAGTGTTCACCTGACAAAGAAAATCTGGTATCAGGCAAATTACTGAATTCCAATAGCAATATGTTTCATAAATAGCAGCAGGAATCAGGAACCTGCTCATACAACAAAATACAGGTTTTGTAGTTTCAGTTTAAAATGACACAGGCCACATAGTCTAATGGAAAAGAAGTGTATATTTTTGCATTCACAGGGAGAAATCAGTAGAAAACATAAGAAACAACAAGGAAGGTATAGGAATATTTATATTTATGATTATGTAAGATATACTTCAAATGTGCACAGTCTATTCCAAGCACAAAAACCTATCAGTGACATGGTAAACGTAAAAGAAGGTTAAAATGCCAACCCCTGTTTTTTAAAATCCCTATATCTGACAGCATCAAAAGCTTGAATTCATAAGGTATATTTTACTGCCTTTGAGAGTCAAAGTTTTTTATTCAAATGAGTGTGTATACATGCTCTCTGGCAGATGGAAGTGTTGTGATTGGGCATGCACAGTGATTATCCTCCCCTGCAGACATGCTGAATGCGAGTGTACATGTAAAGACATGCACCCTGTTTCACAATTGTAAAATATTACCCTAAACAAAAATACACTTTTTCAATGTACTTGAAATAGTTCTCTCTAAAGAACTCTTACAACCAAGGTTACCCTTGAGGGTGTCACACACACATGCACACACACAGAGGTTCTCTTATAAGATTCTTTGGTAGATATTTTAATACAATGTACCATCATAGAAATAATTGTAGTGAATTTAAGATCAGGTCAACAGGAAAAGTGAAACTCCTCAGTTAAGGGAAAAAAATGAGAGGAAATATCATGCAATTAGAAAACAATTAAAATTCTAATGAGCCTATATTTGACAAGGACATTTGTCCATGAAGCCATGGAGAGAGGGGATGTTTTTTGAAAAGATAATGATGTAGAAAAAATGTTTTGCCATGTGGCTACAAAAGAGATAAAAAGATTTTATATCGATGTGTAATAAAAGCAATTACATAGGCATTGCAACTGCAGAATATACCTATAAATATATCTGAAACCTACAGCTGTCTAAACAGCCTACTGAAATTCCTTAAGCCTCCTTCTGCCAGTCAGTAAGACTTGTTTTCTAGAACAAGATCTCCTGGATGGTGACTGTGGAGGAGGTGGTCTCTGTACAGAACACACAGTCAAAAATGCTCCTCCCTATCTGTATCTCCATTTATAACACCACTCTGGATTTCTGCAGCACTGGATTTGACAAAATTAGTGAACTGAAAAATGGTATGTAAGCTTAACTGTGGCCAATCTCCTACCATTACAACCAGGTATCAGGAGCAGAGGACCATATTCCCATAGGTGAGAAATGACAGAAGGTCTTTACAATTTCTAAATACTTGTACCGAGGAGAGAAAAAGAAACAAATTGAAACTAGAAATGATTCAGAAAGGTGGAAATGTCTTTAAAAAAATCTCAGCTAAACTTTTCATTCAATTTTTACTTTTTTTTTTTAAATTTATTTTTGATAACTAAAATGTTTCATCTTTTACAGTTTAAAATTTCAGCTTTTGAAATTACTGAGGGAAGAACTTGAGTGTCAGTGATAGTGAAAATTTATCTGGTAGAATTCTCTGAGTGTTGCTTCATTCTCATCATCCTCTCTTCAATGGCTTTCTATTTTGTGTCATTTCTGCTAGCTCTTTTCTTTGTAACTACACTTCTCTTTAGTATGTATCCTCTCAAATTCTGATATTCCTCTTTGGTTTTCCTGATATCCAGAAACTTGACTGTAAATGGGCATCCCTGAAGCCTTCAGTATCACCATTACTGACAGCTTTAGTTAGCCGCCTTGGAACATCAGGGAGCTCAGAGTATTTAGGACAATATAAGAACAGTTCTCTTTCTTGTCCATTTTCCATTCAGCCCCATCTTCTCTCTTACCTTTTCTTTTGTCTTCTCATTGTGATGAAGTAGGAATGCTGTTTCAGAAAAGAGAACATTTCCTCCCTTAAGTATTTGTGCTGGTAGTTAATGCATATTAAAACCAAATTATCTTCAAATAGTTCTCCTTTGCCTTTCCCCTTCCCTGAAATATTAAAAAGCTGCACTAAAACAATTTGTAGATTAGTTTTCAAAGGGCAAAGTCTCACTCAGGACTCTTTTATTCCTTATTAGCCTGACGACACGTTCAATAAAGTGAAATTAAAGATCTGCTCAGCAGTGAGAGTGTGGAAACTCAGGGGAGGAAACCATGGCCTGATTATTTTTTTATTTCAAGTATTTTTCCATCACAGTAATCAACAGTAAAAAGGTTTCCTAAGGGGGGGAAAAAAACCCAACAAACCAAAAACAACAAATCAGCTGCATTCTAGCTTTCTTCAAATTTACAGTTTTCACTGCTCTCCTTAGTTTGGAGTTTGATGGTGTTGGTTTAGTTTTGCACTTTCGATTTTTCTTTTCAATGTGTTTCTTGTAAATCTCAAGTCTGTGAGTGGAAAGGAAATGTTTTCTTGCACAAATGTGTTGCTGTATTCATCCTTTCTAGTGGTACCTCTTCTGAGGTAAATTGATTAAATTTGCAGAGACATAGTCTATTCCAAACACAGCAGGCACCTGATTTCTAGACAGCGGCATTATCTTACTTGTCCTCTACTGCTGTAGTCCACTGGAGTTAAAATAAGAGGAATGTGAGAAACTTAGTCTACTGTCAATCAATTCATATGTTCCTTAAGAAGTAGCAAGAAATTCTCCCTTTCTATGTAGATTTATTTCACCATTTTGAAAGAAAAATAGTAAAGAGCCCACTAAAATGGACAGTGAAAGTTATTAGCCATTTGCCATAAGATAATGCTTTATTTAGTTTGATTTCCAATAGTTTGTGGGTATCTCTTATAAGTTAATGAATTAATATTCCCTGAATTACCACTTGCTGAGGGTGGAAAATATGTAATAGCATCTCCAATATGGTGGAACTAGTCAGTTAACATGCAGTGTAGGAAGTAACCCTTCACACAGATGTGAAAAATAGACTGTTTACGCTTATATGTGATGATTAGGATCACAATAAGATGACAACACTACTCAAATAACCAATGTCTTTTAAATCTATTGCCCAAGAATTGTTATGATAAATATGCACCTGAAATATTTGAGAGGGGAAGCACTATAACACAATGAGAACAGCACAGCAGGTTTGGGATCTAGTTAGAGAGGAGAGGAGCTGCTGGTTTCTTTAGCTTGCAGCTCAGCTTCCTGAGGTCAGATTTACCTCACCAAGTTACTTGAACAGTACATACCTTTATTGCTCTCATTTGCTTGCCCAGGTATCCTTGCACTTCTCAACATCGAGTTTTATCAATTTAAGCTAATCTAAAATAAAGTCCTGGGCCTGGAGCAGAGGCTATATGTTGATTTGCACTTGAGCTTTACTTTGTGTAGTGCAATCATGCTGATATTGTCCAGTGGACAGCTCTGGTGACAGATGCAAAGGAACCCTGCTAGCCTATGATAACCAGCTTCTGCATTGCCAGCAGCATGCAAATTAGCTAGCTTGAAGGCAAGGCTCATACAAAGTATAGTCAGAGCTAGACGCTGTCAAGGACAGCAGACAGCTGATGTTAGCAACATCACATGGTCCTGTGCTCTGTTTCACCCACAGCAGCCTCCTGGAAAGTTGAGCTGACTGCTGATGCCAGGGGAAAAGGTGGGGTATGTGGCATGCAGGACTCTGCAACAGAAAGATCTCTCTTATAACCATCCCTCCTCTGAGCCCTTTGTTTGGGCATCTTGAGCATTGCACAAACAGACTTTGTAAGCAAGGTATATGCTAATTAAAAGTACAAAGCAATTATTTATGGATACGTTGTTTATGAACTCTACCCTCAGTAGAGCTAGGATTAAGGAACCACGGGTAGTGTTAGCAGTAGTATGCTCACCATGAGTTCTCTGGAGACCAGGCAAAGGTCTCTCAGGAGGCAAAGGGCTGGCCTTTGCTGCTCCCTGGAGTTGATCCTCAGTGTGCCTGATTTGCCATAGTCCACTTCTCTGTAGTATTTTCTGCTTTTCATGTTAATGTTTTTCCTCTTTAATCTTTAAGACCCCTCTCTCAACAATCCAGCCTCTTCAATTTTACTTTTCTTATCTCAGGTGGCTCTGCTCTACAGACTGTTTCACAGCTCTTCTGCACTATATAATTTCTTCATCAGCCTAAACCAAGGTTATGCAACTAGGACATATTAGACTTGAGCTGAATTATGGAGAAGAGGGTGTTAAAAGGCTACTCAGGCGCACCAGAGCAAAAGGTAACCCTGAATCAGACACTGAACCTTTCATCTCTTTCCTGAAACAGAAGCTGTTATTCCTCTCTCTCTCTCATCAATGACTTCCCTCTAAGGCCCCCTAATGACAACAGTGGTGATCTGGTACCCTATAACAGACAGCAAAATCCATTCTTACCGCTGTCACTGAAAATCCATTCATTAACTGTTTTGCTTGGAGCTCATCCTGGCCAGAAAAGCTGCAAGGCACTATGGTCAACATGCCTTATGACAGCTTAGGAATGACTTGATGTTGGAGGCCCAAGATTATGTAGGGATGATACGAAAACAATCTGTTTCCTCTTTTTCTCCTCGTATCTCTGAAACCTGCCTCCTTGAAAGAACCTTTTCACCAGAGTTCCTCCAGCTGTGCAGAATAGTATGCAGACAAAAGTCTAGTTGAAATGTTCTTTCCTTTTCTTAGGGAACTGGCGGCCAGATGAGGAAGTATGACCATCTCTACTAATATCACAGTTACTTAAGCATAGGGTCTTATCAGTGGATAGAGAGAGCAGAGTTCCCTTTCCAAGACTGGAACAAAAGCAAGGGAAAACATGAGTCTTTGTTTGACTTCTGAGATTCTGTGTTGCAGGAGGCCAGAATCCAATTATTTAACCTCTCCTTTGAGATGTATTAAATGGCATTACAGACAAAGATGATTTGCGTGTTTTTGCATGAACTAGACTTAAATGTAATCATAACTTTTGCTTCAAGGCGTAAATTGATTATTGAAAGAATGAAGGGAAAGGTTCTATGCCACAATCCATGAGTCGCATAATTCTGTTAGCTAAATATAATTAATGAATTCTTTGAAGCAGCAGTGCTAGTTGCTTCAAGAGAGGGGGAACAAAAAAAAGTCTACTACCATGTGCCTAAACATTTTTTTTTTTTTATTTTGGAAGTTTTCTTTGGTGATTATTTACCTGAGTAGGTCAAAAATGTCAAAATGAATTTATAAATCTAGCAGAGATCTGGGCTTCACTTTACAGTTACTGAGGATGAAAGAAAGTTTTCCAATTACTCCAGTGGCAACAGAATAAGACTTTTAATTGGAAACATGCAAGCCATGATAAGAATATACCAATGTTAAAATGCAATTCACTGCATATTTTCTTACTCTTTAGAAATAATCTGATCAAGAATTGGAAGAGAAGATATTCAAAGTCAAAATATCTGTGTAACAATCTCCTTCTGCTTTATTTGTTTCCTCAAAAATTAATTCAGTGCAAAAGCATTATTCAGCATAAGTGAATACAAGGATTTATTTTAATATCTTATCTAATCATTAAAAATCCCAGTCAAACATTGCAAATTTTCCTCGTTTAGGGCTGAAGTCAAATTAAGTCCATTCAAAGTCTTTGTGCCTTTTGCCTTATTAATATATTTTTATTGTTTTTTTTTAATTACATGTTATGTGTGTGGGGTGTAAAACTGACAAAGTATTATAGACATAAATGTAATGGTTTTGACAAGAACAAAAGTATGAAAACAGCAGAACTCCTTTATGGTTGGGAGGTTTCGGTGAGGTGTTGCTGAGTGCCCAGACCATTACATCTCACCTCCTTTGCACCACACACCTGTAAGTTTTCTGAGTTTTCTGGATTGTGTTGCTCTGCATTTTGTATACCTTGTGGATTTTGGAGCAACCTAATTTATCTCTTTCCCTCCCTTTTCCTGAGCTGGAGGTAACAATGTCAGAAGGATTTGGATGAGAACATAAGGAACAGAAGTTTTTCATTCAAATGTATTTTGGTAGACTTTAACCATTCGTTTTTGAGCAACCATAACTCACCCTCAGCATCTTGGAATTTATAAACTGCATTAGTGACCATTAGTGTTTGACAAGTAAAAATATCTGAACTAAACTTAAAATATTTCTATGCTCTGAAAAGCTCAAAAATTAGTGGAATAAAAATCATATTCAGCCCTGTTAAATTGAGCCTTCTCACCCCCACTGCTGACACCCACACCTTATTCTACCAGCAATACCATACACCTCCCAGAAACCAACTGGTATCCAGAAATATTGTCTGAAATATTACAGCCATATGTGCAGGTGTTGAAAGGCATTTTATTAGGGCAAAAGTAAACTTCAGGAATGACCCATGGTCTTTTGTTTGTTCAGCCTTGCTGCACGGGGGTGGCCAGGGGCAACACTGACACCTTCTGATAAGAGCTGGGTACATCCATTCCCTTGCTGTTGCACAGAAAGAAGCAGGATGCTCTGCATCTGCAGGAGTGGGTGGTTCTCACATCTATTTCTATTCTATTTCTGTAGTTTCAGGCATCTCCCCAAGTACTTTCAAACATTGCACCTTCTCAATATTCAGCTTGATGCAAGTTTCAGCTAAAAAGGGACAGAAGAGACGGAAAACAGGGGGATGAGGGCTGGCAAAGCCCTCCACTGGCAGAATCTATAAGAATAAATGCAACTGTCTTGTTTCTATGGTGAGTCCCTCCCATTTTTAGAAGTTCAGTTGGAAAATAATGCCAAATGTGGGAATTAGATGTAGAAAGTCATCAGGTCGTTGGACAATGCAGATAAAGAGACTGCAGAAATAGGCTTAGACTTGTTTTTCTAAAACAATCATTCATAAAGAGGCACAGATTTGAAGAGAGATGTGAAGAGAGAGTTATAGGTGGTTAAAGGAGCAAATAATAAATAAAAAATGCTTGGGCTAAGTGTAGAAAATTTTGCTTTACACATATGAGTTGTATCACATCGCTTACGGAGAGAAAACCCAAAATAGAAAAATCTGAAAAATTATGTTCATTAGTGTGAGTGTAATGGGATTCTGTTTGTTGCAGGAAATCTGGGTAAAATACAATGCACTGGGTTTCATTCATATTACCATAGCCACAAAATCCTCTTAGTGCTAGTGACAACAATTTGAATGTCTTGTTTACGTTTTGTCCAGGCCAAGCACACATCTGAGATGAGTGTGTATGATAGCAGTATACATTATAAATTATAATAAGATCAAGTAACCAGTGGGTGGACTAAGAGTAAATGACACTTGATATGCTCAGATCAATATCCTGTGCTTGTTCTCCCTAAACACATACAACAGGTCAGGCTTCATATCAAATTCAGATTCCTGTCAGGATAGTTTCTTTCAGAAACTGTCTATTGTGGAGGTAGAAAATCAGGGGAAGTGTTAAGGAATGCTGGTCATCTTTCAGCCAATGGGCCAGAGGTATTTTCCAAAGTGTTGGAAGGGATGATACATGCTGTGTTTCAACCTGCTACTGTATCAGGGCTCAGGTGCTAAACGCTTCTTTCTAACCCACAAAAGAAATAAATAACTTTATTTCGCAGTAACCTTATTTTTAGGATGAAGCATTGCAATTATATTTTTCAACTGATAATATAGGGCTTATAGGAGTCCTAGAAGATAATGGTTCTGAATAACAATAGATATTCACCTCTTTCTTCAGCTAAATAGCCATAGTAGTCATGAAAATTATTTTAATTAACTGAAGGGGTCTAAGTTCCTTTTTAAAAGGGTGTCTGTCTTTAGCATCCTAAATCCAGAGTTATAGAATCATAAAATAAGCTGAGTTGGAAGGGACCCATCAGAATAATTGAGTCCATCTTCTGGCTCTGCACAGGACCAACCCAAGAAGCACACCATGTGCTTGAGTTGTCCAAATGCTTCTTGTACTCAGACAGGCTGGTGTTATGACTACTTCCCTGGGGAGCTCATTCCAATGCTCAACCACCCTCTGGGTGAAGAATCTTTTCCTAAAATCCAGGCTAAAGCTCCCCTGACTCCGCTTCATGACATTCCTTCAGGTCCTGTCACAGGCCACCAGAAAGAACAGATCACAGTGCCTGCCCCTCTGCTTCTACTCAGGAGGATATTGAAGACCACAAGGAGGTTCTCCTTCTTCTCCAGGCTGAACAAACCAAGGGACCTCAGCTGCTCCTCATACGGCTTCCCCTCCAGTCCCGTCAACGTCTTCTTGGCCCTTCTTTGGATGCTTTCTAATAGTTTTATGTCTTTCTTCTATTGTGGCACCCAAAACTGCACACAGCACTCGAGGTGAGGCCACCCCAGTGCAGAGCAGAGTGGAATAATCCCCTCCCTTGCCTGGCTGGCGATGCTGTACCTGATGCCCCCAGGACATGGGTGGCCCTCCTGGCTGCCAGGGCACTGCTGACTCATGTTCAACTTTCTGTCCACCAGGTCCCCCAGATGCTTTTCCACAAGGCTGCTCTCCAGCCTTTCATTCTCAAGTCTGTTTGGACATCCAGGATTGTTCCATCCCAGGTGCAGAATCTGGCACTTTCCCTTTTTGAACTTCATACGGTTGGTGATTGCCCAGCCCTGTGATTTGTTGCGGTCTCTCTGCAGGGCCTCCCTGCCTTCAAGGGAGTCAACAGCTTCTCTCATTTAGTATCATCAGCAAATTTACTTAGTATATCTTTGAGTCCTGTGTCCAAGCCACTAATGAAGATATTGAGAGAACTGAACCTAAGATGGAACCCTGCAGAACCTTGCTCGTAACAGGTTGTGAGCCTGAACCCCATTTACTAGAACCTTTGGCAGCCAACCCATTAGCCAATTGCTCATCCATTACATGAATTTGTGAGTCTATTGACAGCTAAAACTTGTTGGAACTGTAAATTTGTGTGTTAGCCATGATTTGTCTTCTGTATCAGCCTTAATCTCTCTACATAGATGAAGATTAAAATTAATCAATATTATTAGGCCTAAACAAAATATTAATAATTTGACTTTTTGCTATCAATATATCACAATAGAAAAACTGCCTGAATAATAAGGCCCATTTTGAAAGTGATTTAAAAAAATCTTGCAAACCTTTTATTTCTTTAAGAGTTTTCTTCTTGTAAAATCATAGAAATAAACATAAAATATTTATTCAAATACATTTCTCAGTTACAGAGGTAACTCAGTTGTAGACTATGCTTTGCCTTTAGTATTTAAGCAATGTATCTAAACTTAAAAGGCTCAGTGTATTTAGAGTTCAAATTAAGTTATGGATTAAATGCTTTTTTTAACTATTGATCAGTCCACATTGTTTGGGAACACACTGCGAGTAAAAAAGCAGTTCTTTTACACTCTCATCAAAAAGTCATATTTTTAAGGGGGTATAGCACACTACAAACAAGCTTCAAAATCAGAGGCGTTTTGCATCCACAGGACCTTCTACATTCGATGCACTGCATTTGACTACTATCATGCCAAAGTACTCCTAACAGTGAGATTCCTACAACAAACACAGTAACATGGACACAACTTTAAACTCACTAGCTCTGGTCTGTGTGCCTCCTTCTCAGTTTGTAGTGTACAGTTTAAACCTCCACTCTTTCCTCTCATGTTATTTTGTTGCCAGCAGTTCTGTCACATCAGTACCTGCGACTAGTCTGTGATCATTTTCCCATTGTTCTTTCTTTCAGAAGTCTCAGCTTCATTCTAGTCTGTGTCAGAAGCAAGTGGGCAGTGGTCTAAATGCTGCTCAGTCTACCCCGGCCTTACATCAGCTCTGATCCCACCCTGCCATCCCAGCTACACCCAAACAGCACACTAGTTTCTATTGGGGATTGACTGAAGCTTGCTAGTGGCCACAAGCCTGAGTATATGACTCTGCGACTGCTCAGCATTGGGGCTGCTGCTCTTCTGCTCAGGTTCAAAACAGCGAGAATGAGGAGAATACCTCAACTGTGGAAACAACTCTGGTAGTGACTGTGAAAGAGGCAGGAGGGCAAGAAGAATTCAGAACTTTTATATTACTCTTGCAGATAGGATTTAGAGTGTTTTAAATACTGGAGAATCAAGTCAGGGAGGAGGAAGGCTTCAAAAATCACAAGCTAAGGAAGCAGGGAAGATTTCATGTTATAAGCTGAGCTCCTGTGACTAGCTGACTACTTCCTTAGTTGTGAACTCCTTTGGAGGCTTTCAGAGACATGTTTAAGGACAGCAAGTCTGGTCTTCTGTCTGTGCCATGAAGCTGGATTAGGATACTGGAGAATTTCTCTATTATTTGAGAACTTCAATCAGTCACCAGCTCAGCACATGAGGGAGTCCATCTCCTAAATGAGATTTTTTTTAATGGCAGAACATTATCGTCTGAGCTTTGCACAAGACTCTTCTGACTTCTGTAACATTTTTCTTTTTACAATCTCTTGTTTGTGAGGAAACAGAGCAATTTTAGGAAATTGACAGACAATACTAGATGGAGAGCAACCAGACACATCATTCCCTGGATTTCCAGGAAAGACACCATGAATTGCAAATATTTACTCCTACTTTTGAGTTTTCATGGAAACTTTGAATAAGTGAGACTGGTGAACCATGAAATGAGCCAGCATTCCAGTCTAAGTATCACATAATCTGTAATAGTCAATGCTATCTGCACTCAAGTCCTGCATCTCTAGAGTTCAGCCTGGCAGATTTCTTTGAGGTTCAGTATAGGAGAATAAAAAGTCTCATACTTATTGCTTCAGTGCTTGCCTTTTGCTACTCTGG